>JANCMC010010975.1:982580-1004469 GCA_024363005.1 Charaxes varanes | reverse complement strand
CGTTGTATTGTTTCGATTGTTTTGAACCACTTAGTGTTCGCCTATTCATTACTGAAGATAAATAGACACACAAAAATATCAAGACTATTTTTCACACATGAAATGATTAAATAACTCACACAAAATATAGTTCTACGTTAAGAAGTTCCTCAGGGTAGCGTAATAGCATCCATTCCTGTTTTATGAAACAGGAATGGATGATTAATATATTAAATGCTTATAACGTCAAAGTAGTTATTAATCTGTTTACTAGAAATATGAATATTTTTTTTATATTTAACGCTAGCTGTACTCTGTGACTCTATCCGTATGGGCCACCCTTATTACTTAAAGGTTTAAAAAATAGTTCATTACCGATTCTTAAACCAAAAATATTTTAGATATAATGACAGTGGTTGTAAATATACGAATATTTTGTGGAAATAAATTTAGTGTTTTTTCCAAGCTCACCTTCTTCTTTGTGAAGGATTTTTCTGTGATTTTAACCAAGGCGTTAGATAGTTTTGACCAGGACTACCACAGAGGATATCTTAACATTTCAGTAATTCTAATCAAGGCTCAATAAAGAAATTCGCCAAACTCTACTCACTAAATCGGCAATAAATGTACACGATGGGAACGGTTGGTTAAGTTTGGTTGAGTTGGTGTGTACTGATTTAAAAATAGCATTTATAACCTCGAACGCCCTGTAAATGTATTATGAGCAAAATTAAGTATCCCGGATGTATTTAGAGTTCCTGTGTGAAAATCAAGTAACGAATCATGAATTGGAGATGAATTTAATAGAAAGACTTATTAAATATCGCGTTAAATATTATCTGATCTAAGTTGACTTCTAGCAAGGACGTGGACGAAGTTGTAAACATAAATTGCTAAAATAATGTTTTTAATTGTGTCATTGTATTGTGATGTAACGTGACACACCTGCATCCAATCTCTTATGTAAATAGATGTATTTATCTTATTGTGTAAAATATAAGAACAAATTATATTTATCCTATATGTACGTGACCTTTTGTGGTCGTCTTTTTTGAGTCTGCACTGTTCCGTTTTTTAGGGTTCCGTAGCCGTACAAGGAACCCTTGTAGTTTCGCTCTCGCCGTCCGACCGACCGTCTCACCGCCCATGTCTTACTTCTACAATTATGAACAGAAATGCTTGAAATTTGGTATACTTATACATATATGATTTTGTTTTTAGCAACATGAAATTATAATTATTATACATTTTAGAGATGGGTCTCATAATTATTCCTTCTTTCAACCCCATCGTGTGGAGTATCATTGAATACCTTTTTAAAGCAAGGTAAGGTTTCATACACACCTTTTTATTATGAGAAACATTTTCGAGTATCAGATGAGGCCTACAAAGTGTTTTGCAAGGGGTCCCTACGATTTCCATACTATTGGATGTAGAGAATTGACATTTACCATTATTAGTATCACGTTTCATTTCGTCTGACAGCCGTAATTAAATCTTTTTATAACTGACCAGTATTTTTTACACCGGGAAATGCATTTACGCGAACTAACTTTTAGGAACAGAAAATTAACCACAGAGCGTAAGGCCACACTAAGAGTAAGGAAATTTGTTCAAAAATTTAAGTACCTACTTTTATTACATAATTATAACGAACACTCAGTACTCTCCTTAAGTATTCTAAGTGTCTCACCAGTCACCCTGTATAAATGTGTCTTGACACGCTATTGACCATTTATTTTAATCTGTAGTTCATTAGAAAAATTGTCGAACAGCAATCTTAATACCAGTTAATATCAGGTGGTTAGGTAGAACAGGGGATACGATACTGGCATTATAGATAAGCAATACTGTGCAAGCAAAGGATGACTTCAAATCAGCTCATAGTTTGAGAGCAATGCAACTATAATTAATGCGGCTTTCACCAATAAAAAGAGCGATTCAAGGAGAATGTTTATATGCATAATAAATCTATGTTATAGAAGAAAAAACCGATTATTTCAATGACTTGTAATGAGATGTAAAAAATGTATTTTTTTGTTCACTTACGTCGCGTGTGCCGGCTAAACCTTACGAGATAGTATAAAATAATGTATTACGGAATTGTACATCGTAAAAAGATCTATAACAAAGTCCGCGATGGTATATGTCTATCTTCTAAGTATAACTCATAAGGAACCTTTTTTATCTTTTACATATTACAAAAAGAATAATGAACTACTTACGAAGATATTTGAAAGAGTACAGTTCAGATTAAAACGATATAACACCGCGAAAACATAATGTACATATACAATTTTTTTCAACTTTTAGAGTTTTCTCGAAACCAACTTCTCTACGTTCACACCGACAGCTCACTGCTATCTTGGTGGTATTAGTTTCTATCTAATAATATCATTGTGAAATCAGTGAGACAGTGATGACGAATCACAAAATGCTTGCTTAATTTACAATTATCTTTGCCGTTCGTTCATGCAATAATTTCGGTGTGTCTTCGATTTGTTTAATAATAATCAAATAACCATTTTGAATCATCATCATCATCATCGGCCTATTGCAGTCCACTGCTGGACATAGGCCTCCCCCAAATCGCGCCATTTCACCCTGAATACATAAATCTTTTTCGAAACTTCACGCCCTCTACATCTGTATGCGCTATGCGATTTGATAGAACCGTTTTGCCTGGAGTCGTATTACCGTTTACCGTCCGCGTACTAAGTTTCATTAAAATCGTTGTAGCCGTTTCCGGGATTCATATTATATATGCGGCCAGGACAATCGCTGCGCGATTGCCCGTCCGTTTTTAACCTATCCGTAACAGAGTTACGTTTCTCGTAGAATGTCAGACTCCCCCGACGGAATATCACTCACTCCGCACGAAACGTAACTCTGTTGCGAATAGATTAGCAGCGGACGGGCGATCGCGCAATGATCGTCCTGGCCGCCTCAAGGTTATTATTTTGTTTCAATACAGAAATTATTGTATATGTGTGTGTATAATGTTAACATTAACGTTAAAAAGATCCAAAATGCTCTATTTTAGCATACTTAACTCAAAAAAAAAATGTTAGCCTCCCCCGACGGAATATCACTCATTAAAGTGCAAGAAATAACTTTAAGAAGAAAAAAAAATAAACAAGCATTTTTTAGAAAAAATAACCAAACTGCTTATGGTAAATAAAAGAAAAAGAAAGTAAGTACAATGAGCTGTCAGTAACTAATAAGGTCATATATGTATGTACGCTTTTTGACAAATATACTTTTGAGGTTTAAATGTATGACTGGGCCGTTGGCGCAGTGGGCAGGCAATGTGACTGCGGAGCACCAGATCAAACCCTGTCGCATGTTGTGAACGAGTGCACACTCCCTCTTCTCCCTGGCGGCATATCTGAGATGCACTCTCTTACAGCAGCAGCAGAGGCGTGGTTAAGGGGTCTGGACAAAAAATTTTGATCCATGCAGGATGCCATACGCAATGATGATGATGATGATGATTGATATACATATTAAACTGTAGCGGCACTATTATATAATTATACGACCAATTCTTGAAGTTGTATTAAGCCTCGATTAATATTGAAATGTGTCTTTAAAATTTGTTAGCTTAACACATTGAAAGCACCGACGTATATAAGACGTGCCAGCGCTTACCTTACGGGGATAAGTAGAGCACGGATTCAATTTCGTTTAGGGAAGGCAATGGAAACTTTGATTTTATCTATATAGATAAAAGCGAAAGGTAATACGAAATCTCAAAAAGCGCGGAACGTACAAAGATGATATTTGGCAAGGAGGTAGTTTATAATTATCAGATATCCGTTACGTATGGAGTTTTTGATAGGGACAGATCAAAGAGTTCCGAAGGCTCTCACAAGTTAATGCGGACAAAGTCGCGGAAAACACCTAGTTTGTTTATGAACCCCTAGTAAAAAATGTGAACAATTTGAAAATTTTGTATACTTCGTTTAGGAAAGCAATGTTCTTTGATTTTATCAGTCTACTTTGGAAGTGCGAAATGAGCGGAATGCTTTGTCTGAATCATTCGTCGAAACTTTAAAACGGGGCTGTTGCTTGCGTGGGTTTTTTTTTAAACTAATTACTTGCGCTAATACTGATATTTCGACTTAAATCATTAAGTGGGATTAAATTTTATGTCCGTAATTTAAATACATTGATTACTATCTGTTAACCGCAACTTTGTTCGCGTAAAATTGGGTGAAATTTTTTTAACGCGATGGCAGAAGGTATATGGCCTTTTGCGTACAACAACATGTTATATTGTTCCATTCACAGAAAAATAAAATTTGACTTTTAATCTTATATCTTGTAATAAAATATATAGCTGAAAAGTTTGTTTGTTTGCTTGATAATTTTATGCGAATCCAATACATGTGTGTGTAAATCGTCTGCCATTGGTGTGCGTGTGTTTTTATTTTGATAATTTAATAGATTAATATTGCATATTATAAAAAATATTAACATTCGCACACCTTCCTCTATATGTCAAAGACAATGTCAAGTCAAAATGTTTTATTCATATAGTCTTTACAGTACTTATGAACGTCATTTGTATTATTATTTTTTAAATTATTGTTATAACATATGTTGATAAACATTACGAATTAAAAGCTAAGTTTACAAGGGTTCCGACGCGCCCTGCACTGAGAAGAGCCCGCAACAAACTCAGTCGGGTATTTTTTTGGAAACGCCTAATCGAAATAAAATCAGTAAAATTTTGTCCACATAAAATTCAGGTTTCAAATGTCTAGGCATCATTTTAATATCATTAATACTTGGTGTCACAATATATATATACCTACATACTTCGCTGATATGTCATGCCCATTTGGGGCATCACACTATATATTATTGTCTAGCCTAAGTATTGTAAATAAATTATATTTTTATTAGTATAGTGTGATGTATCAAATAAATGTTTCTTTCTTTCTTTCTATTTATCAGATTATAAAAAAATTGTAAAATTTTAATCTGAACCAAAGGTTCTGTATTTTGATTTTGGAATTGGAACTAGAATCAGAATAATAAAATAAAGTCATACAGATTATTCATTAGTATATGCTTATTATTATTAAAAATAATTACCCAGGTAAACACATTACCTGGGTATGAACATAATGAAATTTAAAATCCCAGTCTAGTAAAATAAATCAAATGGAGCAACTCTAAAAGCAAGTTATATTTAATAAACACAAGCATTGCAGCTTTTTCTTTGCCCAATCTATTTCTTATAGACAAACTTCAGCCAGTGAGCATCCACACCATCAACTAGTACAGTACCAGAGGACCTCTGACATAGTTTCCGATTAAAATTTATCAAAACCAAATGTGTAAAAGCAATCAAAAGTTCCAAACTTTCCGAATCGGCACTAAACCTCTTCATTATTTTAAGAGTAGGTATATGCATCAATATAACTACTCTAATGATATCTTGCTGATGCTTCTCGTGGCTCGACTCTTCCGAATCAGTGGTAACTTTTAAAAGTAAATGTCTACTTGAATAAAATATCGTTTGTATTTTGATTTGAAAAAATTGAATTGAATATAATACAAGGTAAATAGAAATTCGATAAGAAATATCCGCATTTGGCGAGCATAAGCAGTTAGCTTAAAAATTAAAGTTTAACAATCTTTTTTTTTAATAAATAAATTAAATTTATATGTTACTAGAGCCTACTACTACATCTGCACCACCAAAGGGCTAACAGATGCGTTGCCAGCTATGATCTTAATTAAGATCGATATATAGTCCATTCCTATAAAGAATACGTCTACGCGCGCTGCGTTTTGTAAATAAGGTAATGGACTTAATATTTTCCGGCCTTCGATTTCATAGAACGTTATATTGTGAAGTCACAAATTTATTATGGTAGTGGGCATGCCCATCGTGTCCGCCACGGTAGATCCGCGCCTGATGGTTATAAACGCTCATACACCTTATACAGCTCTTTCTAATTAAAATCAAATAACAGAATGTTGCCTAAACAATGCTTTAGCTCTCTCTACTTTCTAGCGTTATCCCGGTTAAGTACCAGGGTCCGCTTAGATTGCAGAGGATTTGGCTGTGGGGCGAGTTAAGTTTACTAACCTATTTTATAATATCAGTGTTTATATGAAACTAATATTCTAAAATTGGTGGTCTGTAAAGTCGGTTTACGGACGATATAACGTGATAACGCCTAATGCTTAGGCCGATCGCGTCTGACTATCGCTTGTCCTGCGCTCTTTCTTGCACGCTCGGCTCAGATGGAACGTGACAATGAGTCATGCTTTTTCGTGCGTGCAGCTGGCATTTATCGATTTATAAGACGTCGCGTCAAAAAACGTCACTCTAATCTAAAGAAATCTTTTTATCGAGCCAAGATTCGAAGCAGAGTTTTACTAAGCTAAAAAAAGTATCGCATCGCATTAATATATAATAAATACTGTTCCTAAATAATACGTCGTAATTGTTATATATGAGGAAAACGAAAACATACTCGTACGATATAAATTCATTCGACGTGATTCAATACTCGCAACGTGTAAGTAACATAAGATGCCTATTCACAAGATTTAATACGCCCGAGAAACGTTTTTCTAACGGATCTGAGCGAAGTTTAGAAATCGCGAAGTGAATGCGTTCCAAGTAAGCGATAAATCATTGTTCCAAAAGCTTAGGGTAAACACGGTATTTAATATAGAAACTATTTAATAATATCTGTTTCCCGTTGTAGTATCCACTGATACTACGTAAATATTAAATATTTGCTGTAATTATAAATCACCAAATTGGTGCTACTAGATTAATATACAAAATATATGTATGTAGTGAACAAATTATCAATAAAGAATACAGAATGTTATTTAAACGTTTGAGACTGGTGTAATGCAATTAATGTAAAATAATCACTTAATACTAAAACTAATCACTAAATAATAACTAAATTAATTCATTACCAACATTTTGTTAAGCAAATTAATGAATTATGCTCTATAATAATATTAAAATTTATTAACACAATTATATGTGTGCCTTCATTAACTTAATGCTGTAATTTAGAAATTATTAAATTGTTAGCATTAAATTATATTTAGTGAAAGGGTTTTTAAATTTTTCATGTGGCCACGTAGTTATTTCTGGTATATTAAGTACCAATATTTATATTTAATCAAATATTTGTAGATTTTGAAGCTTCAATTTATATGTAAAAAAAATCTTTTAAAGAAATTCAGCGAAAGAGATTTGTGTTATTTAGTACTAGGAGCAAGGCTTAAGAAATATATGAAAATAGTCACCACTATTCAGAGTTATAGAGTTTCGTAGTACTACAACGAACCCTTATAATTTCACTCCGTCCGTCCGTCCGTCGACCCGTAAGATGGTCCCCCCCCTAGCATTTCCGAACTATTAGACGTTGTAGCTGCCGCTACATAACGAGATGGCAATGATGTCGAGTGGAAAAGGTTACACCAAAGTAAACTAGATGGCGCTGAACTTTACAGTTGACCTAATCCAAACATATAGTTTATATGCGAATGCAGGTGATTTGTTACGCTTTGGTGCTTTAAGCACTTGAAAGAAAGAAAGAAATAAAGAAAGACAGAAAGAAAGAAAGAAAGAAAGAAAGAAACTTTATTCAGGCATAAAAAACAACAAACAACACTATATCTAAAAACTTAAGTCTACTACATACACACACACACACACACAAAAGTAAAAATCACTAAGCAATACTTAAATAGATATAGTGCTGAAATTAGTCTGAAAAAGATTACTGCTCAGCTTCAATCAGAGTAAAAACTCTAAAGCTGATTTTCAGTAGCTCCCTTTAGATAGACAACAACAACACATAATGACAATATGAAAATAAAAAACTACAGTAACAGAAATACGTCAACAATGTAACATAACATAATTACAGTATCAATTGGTTCAATGTGAGTTATTTAGGAGATAGGGCTGAGCATAAAATTATTGGATTTAAATGATATTACATAAAAAATATCAGAAAATAGCACTGGTTTCATAGTCATATAAATAAGTTACTAAGTACTTTTTCTACATCCTGGCGTTATTGCGGTCTTTTTTTTTCTAATCGTGTAAAGTTGTTGGTCAGAGTGACTTCACAGCGTCAACGGGCGGGGTATTGCGTGCTAATACCAGGGACCGCATAAATTGCAGAGGATGTGGCCATGGGCGCCGGTAGGCACTTCGGTGCCTGCTGCCTGCTCGTCTGCCCCCTTGTAACATAAAAAAAAATAAAAAAATAATCATCTCAAACTTAAGTTATTGTTGTTTAAGAAAATAGGTACTACAATAGTAGGTAAACATAAAGAATTTCCTTAAATTGTTTACTGCAAAATAAACGCATATTACCACCGTGATGCCCATCTCATCGCGGAATTGACCGCCGCGTAGAAGAAGCCTATACGGAACACAAAGAGTCCCAAAGTTTCTAGTCCAATAAATATCTTTAAAAAAAAGATCTGGATCCGCAAAAGATTTTATGACACGATAAGAATGATAAGACAAAACATTAATACAACAACATAACAATGAGCACGGGCCTCATGTCCGTGGTGTGGGATTTTATATATTAGAAAAAAAAAGAAAAAATAATAAACGCATATTAACGCTGAATGTAAAACCATTATTCTGCTAACCACATGCAAGCAAAATTAATAAATGAATATATATTGGAGCAAAAGCAAAAAATAATAAAAAATGAAAAAATTGTCTTTAGCGACGTTAAACCCTTTATTGAGTTTGTAACTTCTTTAAATTCCGCGTCTATTTAGTTTACCTCATAAACCTTAAAATATGAATTTATTTGTATGCCTTCAGAAACATTTATTTAAATCTTAGTTAGTTACTAGAAAATAATTTATGTAACTCTAAAGGTTTTTGCAGCGCACGCCAGAATAGCTTGCAGATGGCAAAATTTTCTACTACTTACTTGACATTTATCGTTATATTTTGGACAATTCGCCCCCAATATCTTTATAATTTATAGCCTATGTGTTATTCTGATGTATAAACTATATTATTGTAAGGTTTAATTAAAATTAATTCAGTAAGTTCTCCGTGAAAGAGCGTTAAACATATACCTATGTGTACAAACTTTCGCGTTTTTAGTATTAGTATGATTTAAGCTTTGATATTGCTAAATATGAATATGCTAATCGAATCAATATCTAATTAAATACCCACCCAGCTACCTTCTGCCACCTTTTTTATGTCGTCCTTCCATCGTGGCATTGGAATTAAATATGCTAATCAGTACATACAACATACATACCTCAATGTACTTGGGTTTAAGATGTCCGGCCGGTCTTAAGGTGTCTCCAGCGGCTGCGGCGATGGCTCCGGAGGCTCCCGGCGCAGGGGGCGGAGTCTCCGTGCAAATTACAGATTTACCGCGTCGACGGGCTTCTTCGAGACTATTGAAAACAGATTTTACGTGTTAGAAAAAAGATTCCGTAGCCTAGAAAATAATACATTACCTTATGCAATAAGCTAACTGACATTATGTTTTCTTTTTTATATATTTCAAGAAATGAAATTTTTTCAGAGCATAAACTTTCAAAAAAGAACTAACTCTTTACTCCTTTAACTTTTGAATTATTTAATAATATAGTATGTTTCACATGATGATTTGATTTAGTTAAGATTTTATCTGTAATAAACTATTTATTAAAATTAATTTTTGTACACTGCAACAGCGGCCGAACGTATGATACTATAAAACTGATGATGTCAACTTAATATAACTGTGTTCCACAAAGAAATATAATTTGATTTAATTTTAATTTTATCTTCATAAACAAAAATCCAGTGTCCATATGTTTGTTCCCATTTAACTCCTTGCCAGGTCAACCGATGTTCATGAAAGTTGGCATTTATGTGTAATTAGGTCCAACTTCAGAGATAGGATAGTTTTTATTTTGATTAATGGCGTTCTTATTTTCAAATTTTGTCTTTTAAATCCTTTCCAAGAAAGGCGTGGTCCGGTCTACTATTACATAATAGCAGACCTGACCACGCCTATACTAAAAAATACTTATAAGTGGAATTTTATTGACATGTTTCACTTAACCATACTGGCTTCACTTAACTATATTACCTTAATAATTTAGTAGGTGGGTTCAGAGGCAAACTCTTCGGTCGCCTTCCAGATTCTAGCCCCCGCAACTCCACGTGGGAATCGTATTGATCCTAAAACAAAGATATATTTCAATTAGAGGTATCGCCACGCTTGCAGTTCTTTGGTCTATAACCGAATTGTCACATAAGATTGACGTAAAGTGGCGGCAATTCAGTCACTTCAAGTAACGGTATTGTTGTCGCGTTTCGATCGGTTTTTGAGAGTTCCCGGTGGCCTAAATCCCTCTTTGAAGACCGGGACCGCATCGCGAGCCTTCTGCCGTTGCAGATGTCGGTACTCACTTAGGTGATGAACAGCCTGCTCCTATGCCCCTTGTAATATTAAAAAAGGCAGTTGTCTCCTTTGAACTCATAAATAATTGTGTATCATAATGATAACATATTTGTAATTTTTTACATAAAAGAATACCTGCTCTAGTGAATTGGGTCCGGAGTCGGCACCTTGCTCTTGAGCGAACAGATCCTCGGCGTAGCAGATTAGAAACTCAGTGACAACAGCCTGAAAAAATTCACATCACATTAAAAAAAAACTACAGACAATAGAAGAAGAAAAAACTTTTCTTTTTCTTAATTATGTGAACTTCTATAAACAATTTAAATGCAAAAACTCTTTTGAATGTCTAAATTGTGTCGATAAATTTGTTTATTATTATTAAATTAATTGAATTTCTTATTTGGAAATCCTTGCTCACCTGGTCAAGGTCGCGGGAGTATTAAATTTTTATGTATCATTTGCAGAAATCAAATGATGCATAAATATTTAATATATACTAAGTATCTAATTAGTTTCTTGAATCTAAATCGTTTAAAAGCTTTTAATTTTTTTTACATGTACAATATCAAAGAAGAGAAGAATCAAAGAAACCTTTTTTAAATTTTGGATAAATAATTTGAATTTAAGTGCATCATACCTGTACAGCAACGCCCTGCAGTGCGTGCTGCGGTTTAGGAGACCGCAGCAGGTTGGGTGCCCACACTATGGCCATATTCCGCGCGGTCATGCCGGTCGACTCGCTCAGCAGCGACACTCTTCGCAAGTGACGCATCAGGTATGCTAGAGTTCTGAAATACATACATTAAATTATCTTTTTTACGGCCATTATTTTGACATTGAAAAACAAATTTGCGGATGTAACGAGATTTTCTTTAAAAACAATATTAGGAATACTTTTTAGGTACGTCTAATATTCCCTTTCCCCTCCCACTAAGCTTAAATGAAAAGCTTGTATTAGTAGTGGGTGCGACAATACCCCAACGGCGGTGGAATTTGAACCGGGTACCTAGCGTATTTCAGTCCATATCGTATACCGTTGAGCTATTGAGGATCTAGATAGAGAGATAGAGGAATAACTACATAACGCGTGGGAAGTTAACTGTACATATTGACAATTATGCTTGCAGTTAAAATGGGCACACGCGCTAACGTACTCTATCGCTTCGTAACCTTGTAAGTCTCTCTTCTTTTACACTATTAGTGGTTCTCTCTTTTTCCTAAAACGATCCATCGTTGATTGTCGATCGATCGATCAGTGATATAAATCCGCGAGATAAATTCGTAAAGTTTATAAGCTAAAATGCTCTTGTAATTGTTCCGGGCACAAATTAATTCCAAACAAAAAACAATTAAAACTCACCGATAATGCGGCGGGGGCAGTTTGACCACCGTGTCCCTCATCGCACGAAGTCGCATCTCCTCAGGAGACTGGACGGAGCTGACGAAGCTGTCGTACAGTTGGTACGTGCACAGCGGGTTGGGGAGCTCTCTGAAACGATGGTTATTTTTTTTTTAGATGTAATGCAGGTTCATTTATGTGGTTACTGACGTCCATGGAGACGGTTGCACTTGCACATACGTTGCCGGTCTTTGAGAAAGAAGCCTTTATCTTCCTGCTAGGGTTATCTTGATCTAGTACCAGGTCTACTCTTTTGAGAAATAAGTATACACTTTTTATTGAAGATGAAGAGAAGATCCGACGAATGATATGCATAGCTAAAGTTGATCCATTGGTCACTTCCTTGATTATTCTAGCTTTCTAGTGTGACTTATGTTTATGCGCATAAGTATAGGCGATCATATGTATAAAAAATGTTATAGCTGGTATAATATGCTAATATCACTCACCGAAAGTACATTTTGAGAAGGCTAGCCAACGCGTGTGGGTCCCTTTGCAGAGGAGCCAACAAGTCCACCGGCTGACCGGCGTCGAAGGCGGCTCGCAGGCGCTGCGTGAGCGCCGCTCCACCGGACAGCCGGTAGATTCCATCCACGGCACCCCGCCGCTCTATGGCTCGAGAGCACTCCAAGAGGACCAGGGGCACTACAACAATAATTTGGTACAATAAGATAAGAACGTGATGATAAGGATGTGGTTACTTAACGCAATAACAACTTTTAGAGTATCTCTAAGTTTATTGACAAAAAAAAATGCCAAGTACTATATAGACAGAAAACAGGAGAGCCCTTTGTGATATAAATTATAAAACATGCTGCATTAACAAATGAATCTATTCAGAAAATACCTACCAAGTTTCGGCCCATTTCTATCCCAACCGATGTAAAATTGGCTACTAATTTAGGACGAAAAAGTCTCGTAACCACAAATTAGATCATTCGCAATCTATAAAATATGTAATGTTTTTTAATTTATGAAACGTTATCTCACCGTCATGTCCACAATTCAATAAGTGTTCTCCCAAGTCACAACCAAAGACTCGTTCTCTCAAGATTCCCTGCTGTTTAAGACTTCTGCGTGAAGGTCGGGACAGAATAAAACTGCGGAACAGCGATATCAGCTTCCCGTGCTTTCGTAGAACTGGCTTAATGGGTGCCACCGCTACGGATCTAAAATGAAAAGAGATACCTGGTGGTAGAATTATAACTGCACCATTAACTTATTTAGAAGAAACTAGAGTGTCAAATGTGGGTATACAGACGTAAAAATTTGTAATTAGAAATAAGCCTTAGTAGGTATAAGAGCCTAATTACTTAGTGCGGCATATGTAGGTGTGGGAGTGCGACTAGATGGGTGCGTCGAGCAAATTCAAGAGCGGTATGTGAAAGCTTTGCTCTGCCAAATTAACGACGAAGACTTTGCCCGATAGAGCCTTTCGGTCCGCCTCAATTGGAAAAAAAATCTCCTTATAAGACGCGTGAAAGCACATGGTAAGAACGACCTCGTTCAAGAGAAAACGCACAATAACAAAGAATTTATTTCCACAATATTACCGAAGTAAAATTCGAGAAGAATAAAATTGTTCAAGAGCGCGTGAAGTCACGCTTATTTAGAAGGATTCCGTATGTGATAGACGATAAAGTTATTTGTTAGATATGGCTCATATATCCGATCTTATTTATAAAAGAGCGTGCCCACTGCGGGCATTTAAGGACGCCATTCAGGTTATTATAGTCGCAAGCCACAGGTTGAAGGGCTTTTACCTTATCCCGTTTGGCATCAAGGTTGGAGCAGCGACTAGTTTTATAAGTCTCAATTTTTGATATGGCCAACCTTCGCCATTCATGGCGTTAAAACTTAACCGAGACGGTGGCATGTGGAAATAATATTTGAAGGGCCGTTTTAGATCTGATCTTTATCTTTAAATCTGAAGAGCTGATCACCTGGCTTACGCTTCCCTTTCTCAACTTCACTATAAAAGATGCGCTTTGCCACTCTCTCATCCAATCGTTTCCAAAATACTTGATGTAGAAACTAGAAATCTTCCATGTACATAGGAAATACTAATAACTCACAAGGAAAATTATTTTGAGCGAAATCGGACAACAGCTATTGAAGTTAACGATCTCTACAACCATATCACTCTTGGTGACACGAATCTGGTCCCACTGCTTTACTTGCCTTCCGATACACGAAGGAGGTCGGATATCAAATATAAATCAGTGTTAGAATCGGACACCCATCTATAACCCGGTCACTACCAGAACTATTTAACCTAGCGATCGACTAAAATGCCGACTACTGATTAGGTCACGAACTCCTTTCTGGTGACGAAACAAACTAAAAAAAAACAGTAACACGTTGAGCGTGCCGATAAAAGTGAAAACTTGACCATACAGAGGTGTCGGTAACGGTAACGGTGTCGCTAGTTCAATGGTTTTTTCCCACCTCTAAAAATTTCCAACGAGCCTTATAGATGTTTCCAGCTCAAAAATAACTTTTTCTCAAGATAACGTTCCCCCCACTCTTCCTTACAATGCTAATTGGTAGCATCAAGAGTGAAGATAAACTTGATACTATGTATACTGTATATATATGTATACTGTATATGTGTATTATGTATACTTGATATATCGGTAAACAGGGAATAAAATTGGATCAGAGGCGTTTAATTAATTACTAAGAATTACTGTGTTAAATTAAACACGTATCTTCCTATTGACAAGATTGGGGGAGTAATTAAAAGTTGTTTTATGGGCTCGGTTTTTTACGGTCTACCC
Organism: Charaxes varanes; assembly: GCA_024363005.1. Taxonomy (NCBI): domain Eukaryota; kingdom Metazoa; phylum Arthropoda; class Insecta; order Lepidoptera; family Nymphalidae; genus Charaxes; species Charaxes varanes. The sequence continues at coordinate 989,872 of JANCMC010010975.1, read as the reverse complement.
TTTTTAATCAATTCTATTGGCAATACTTATTTTTTATATTTGTAATTCCGATATTTGGTTGGAAAGTGTTTAAAATGTTATATTTATCTTATATTTTACTATCTGTCCCCGCGAGTTTGCGTTGTGCTTAAATTTTTGGACTTTTATACAAACCTGCGAGAGCCCTTAGACCTCTTTAATCCGGCCCTGTCACAAAATTCGGTGTTAACGGACCGTCTACTATAAAATACCTCTATATCATATTTTATTTGAATGTCACGCTGGTTTTGATATTTCGTGTTAGATGACCTTTCACATTCATTCTTGTAGCAGCACATTTATAAAGGCTTCCGCACTAAAACCTCATTTTGAAGGATATACACTAGGTTTCTTCTCGGTGTTGCGAATTCATGATAATGAAATCTTTGCCGGATCCCACGTCGGCGTTATGAAAAAGTTATGATGAAAATTCAGTTGAGTTCTCAAATATAAGTCTGTCGCCGAGCTGGCATTATATATCACGTGGATTCCCCTTGTCTTCATTTGGACGGCCATTTCTCTTGTTTATCTGTTATCTGGTTAGAAAAAACATAGCTCCCATTTGCGAGAGAGGCGCAACTATGGAAAGCAACTCTCCATTTTCTAAATGTCCCTTAATCAAATTACTGTATGTCGTCGTTTCGGGACGAAAAAGCTTTTGTCGGCGGCGCTGAGTTTTGTCGGGATTTACAGTAATTCTCGCCGGCACTCGTATAAAAATTATTGTGTTTCTTTAAAAAGTTTTAAAATAAATAGATAAAACAAATGTTACAGTGTGTGTCAAATAACAATTAATTCCAACTCAGAGGAATGACAAATAAAGATTTAATGAAGGTGTCAACAAGATGATAACGTGCTGTCGCGTGAAACGATGAAATTTCTAGATTTTTACAAAAGAAAGTCCTTTGATGTACTAAGTACTTATATTCCTATTTCCCTTCTAAGCTTGTCTTAAGAGTATGTTTCACAAAGACAGAGTCAGGGTTTAATCGAGTAACAATTAGATTACAGTTGAGCCATCGAGGCCTAAGAATCGTGTCACAAAGTATGTCATAAAGTATCACAAAGCGTAACACTAATTTCACAAAGAGTGTGTCACATATTAATTCGTTCAACCTCAAAGCGATCACAATTTATGAAATGAAGGTGTGAAGCGATTTTAACAAGAATGGGGGGAAATGCTGACGCGTGGAACATTCATGGCCCCGGAGTTTTCACATAAGAGGGGCTTCGTTAAGAGATATTAACGCGCTTTCACATGCTCGCAGCTCGCGGTTTACTGTGAATTTTGGCGCTAAAGCAGGATATTAAGATATATTTGGGTTTTATGAACGGTTTTAAGTTTTATTTTAGACTTTTAACACCTCGTTTGGAATGGTTTTTATTTCACTGGATGTTGCTTCTTTGCAGAGAAGTTACTGATAGAATCAGGCGTCACTTTGCGGAAATCCATGACATGCATGAAAAACTAAACTACTTTGCTTTAATCCGCGACTGAATAAGGTGGAAAATCGGTATAATGCTGCAACCCGAAAGCTACACCACCGAATCCGCCACCAAAGTACAGCACTACACTGACTTTCCCATGTTCCTCGACACACGTTTCGCTTCGACACCGAAGCATAATCACGAGTTAGACTCTACAAAGGCTATTTGTAAAATGTTTAGATTAGTTACAGAACGAGTTTCTTCCTGATGCTTCTTTGACGATTCAAAAGAGCTTGTAAAAGTTAACTTTAATAAAATATCATTTGAATTTGAATTATTATCTACCGAAAAATAACACATTAAATTGTAAGCAGTATTTTCAGTTCACAATCTTTAGACAGCTTACAATCTCGCGAGATAGATTATAATCTAACAGTTTTGGCAATTTAACATTGATAGATTATAATCTAACAGTTTTGACATATACTTTAATTCCCCCTTAACAAGATGCTCTTATAAAGCATTAATATTATTCTATAATATATTATATTGTGTCTATAATATATCAGGAGATAGACTCTACAAAGGTTATTCGTAAAGTGATTAGTACAAACACAGCAAACAATTTATATCTCAGGCACCCCCACCACATTAGCGCTACCTTCAAACATTCTAAGCAATGGCGAGCTAGTGAGCCCGGCAGACGTTGTCCTGCCAGAACCTTGGCTAGCTTACTATTGAATGTACACGATTATTGTATTAAGCATTCACTCTTATCCTCTTTATCGTATCATTGTACTAGCGGACCCGGCAGACGTTGCCTTGCTTGATTATGGTCACACAAAAGGTTCACAACTAACGCCATCTATTGGTGGTATTCAGAAGGTGCGGCCCACTCTGCATCTTTAAGTATTTTTGAAATTTTCTTTTCAGTTTTCCTTTCGTTCCTTTATTTAGCCTTCCCAGAAATAATCCGAATAAAAAAACATACTGGAATCATATAGGCTCAACCGTTTTAGAGTTATAGCGAAAAACTTTCCTGATTTAGATTACATACCAACAGCAGCGCCGCCTACCGGGACCAATTGTTCTTTTAAATCACGTACAAACTCCTAGCAGTATTCAGCCAGTTCTAGGCAACAGTGGCCCAGGATGAACCTGAGGAAACGGCCCCTGCTGCACCTGCGATCGAGGATCAACAACCGTCGTACACAGCAGCACAACCTGCAGCGCCACCTGTACCTAAAGCGCGGCAGCGGAAACCAACAGCCGCGAGCATCATCCATCAACCAAATAAGACCAGACCCAGCATCATTCCATTTCGACAAATATAGTTTACTCTATAAAATGCTCTTTCAATATTAGCTGTATAATATATAGTTAAAATAAAATTATAATTCGATTCATTTTGATTTACTTATGTTTGGCTACACTTATTAAAAAAATTAGTGATTGGAATGAGGCATATTGTCTGTTAACCAAATACTTTACTGGCGATCTCAACACTAGGGAACCTGTATCGTGAAGACCAGATAATAAACCTCTTTAACTTACGAAGCGTAAGGGTTTTGCTAGAAGTGGATTTTATTATATCCCAAAGCGGTCATGGAGTAAACCCGGTCCTTGCGGATTGCAGAAAACCATTTTCACCATAGAGTTTTTGAAACTGTAATATTATTATTATAAACTTGCTTATCCTATTTTATTTATTTTAAAGCACAATGGGAGGCCAGCGTACGACAAGAAAATCCTTTCATTTATTCAGTATCCCCGGTATAATTCTCCAAAACAATACTTCGATATAGCACTTGTAAAGTTGAAAGAGAACGTTCCTTTTGAATTTATGGTTCATCCAGCGTGTTTATGGACGGAATTCGACGATCCGGATAGAGGAAATCTGACTGGTTGGGGAGTTGTCGAAACTGGTAAATATATTATGTTTTTTTTAATGCGTTTGAAGTTCTTTTCTAATTGTGGAAAAGGCACACAAAGGTGGGAGGCTTTCGGCGAGGAATGAAAGGTGGGAGCGAAGGTCGATATGCTCAACCACCGCAAAAGAAGATCTTCGTGTCCGGGCTAGTTGAGAGCCAAAAACATTCACACAAAAAAGCAGAACATTAAAATTCCAATTAATGTCACTGAGATACTTTAGTCGTGAGATTATAGAGAATGTGGGGGTTCTGTGGACGACGTCAGATGGCAGTCGGTTAACTTAACTTACCCCACAGTCATATTCTTTGCAATTTAAGCAGATCCTGGTACTAGACCGGGATAACTCTAGGAAGAAGAAATTATTTATATTATATTTAAATTAGATTTCAGATGATCCGAAGACATCAGATGATAATATCAACATAGAATTAGAGCAGTTCGCCGGTAACAACACAAAATTAGTACAAGACGATGAACTGGTTGTCTTAAGACAAATGCCTGCACCCATATATGCACTGGAAACTATGCAAGCTGTTATAACTATTATGATCAGGAATGTTGTGATGGACAGTATTGACGACGTAAATGGCAAGTCTATGGTAATTGATAGAATACTTTCTTTTATGTATTTTAAATATACACAAATTTAGGCAGTGTCTCTCTCCTTCTCTGAGATCTATAGCTACCCTCATTACCGAATTGCATTGCATCAAAACAGAGTACTGCTCAAACATTATATTATATTATATTGTTTAGTTGTGATTTCCTGTTAGGTAGACTGTGCTTCTCATTATATATTAGATACCTCGTATGTCCTATATCATACATCTATCAGCCGTACATACAAGTGGAAGGACACGATAAAAGATGCTCCATTTTCTGGGGATCCTCACCACACAAACACCCCAAATCAGAGTCATCCAGGAATCCATATATATCCATCCATATACAGCTAGTAATCTATATATATAAAAGCGAAAACTTACACAAGACGAAATCTCGAAAACCGCGGGACCTACAAAGTTAAACTTGTCAGTGAGGTAGTTTTTAGATAATAGGCGTCCGCTAACAACGGGTTTTGCGGCAGGACCAGATTAAGGGTCTCGAAACTTTTATCAATTTTATATACGGTACTTATAAGAGAAAAACAATTTAAGTTTAACTTCTTGCCAGTCTGTTTTTTACGGGTATTCTTCGAAACAGCAATACCAAATTTGATGAGTCTTTCAGAAGCAATATAGCTTATTCTATATAGGCTTCTTTTTTAATTAACGCAAGAACAATTAGGGACACAAAAATTAAATTTAATAAAAAATTTAACCTAATTTTACGCGGTCGAAGTCGGGTAACAACTAGTATATTAAATACCAATACATCAACGGTAGCCCGTCCGTAATAGGTGTCATGGTAAATTCTAATTTGGTCAAGGGTTTATGTTTATTATCTACAAAGATAAAATATCAGCTGGTGTGCTGTTGTTTGAAAATATTATCATTAATCATTATTTTTACGATGTCACGTAATATGGCCGAATCGCAGTTTGGATAAATTCTTAGTATTAAATAGACCTATAGTTAGATTTAGATATTGTTTAGTTGTAGATTTTAGAATATCAAAGTTATAATATTTTATTTGTTAATCGTGATTAAATGATCTATGAAAGATTTGAAATGAGATTAAGGAAAGTACGTCTTCTCTGAAACCGGCTCAGATCCTAGTTCCCAGACATTAGACGGACTCCGAATTAGGCGGTTCGCCACGTATGATCTATTAACCTATTAAAGTAATATTGAAAATAACATTATATTTGAATTTTATTTTAGGTTTATTGCAAGTATAAGCAAGCAAAAGTGTGGTTGGTGGCTGTAAGGAACTTATACCTCACAGAGATCCTCTAGTTCTTAGCTGTAAGCTAATATTTGTTAGGACAGGACCATTCCCAGGAATGTGAAATATATGGTTTCTATACAGCGCCCACCGCCGCCCCCTCATATAACAATAGCAGGCTGCACTCAAGTGACAAAATTGTATATTGCATTCTTGCGCACCTCCTCTACTTGCGCGAATAGATATCTCTTTATCTTGTCTAGTTTTGCATATCCGCCCGCTACTGATATTAATGGAAACTTCGAGACTGAAGCAATATTTGTTTTTTACCTTCAGTTTTTCTTACAATATAATTTAAGAGAGATTTTATTAAAAATTTGTAATAAATTAAAAATCTATAATAATATATAAATCTGAAATTATTTAAAGAATAAAATATCATTAAAGCAACATTTCCACATCATACATCACTTCATGAACTATAATTAAAATACATAATTGTTTACTACAATGCCGTTTTCATCGAAGCGATTAATGATGCTTAATATCATTAACCGCTTCGTTAACTATTATTAAAATATATAATTTGTTGTAATAACACAGTTTTTATCGAATTATAAAGGCTACTAGTCGTAGGAAATGGAAAAACGTTTTTTTTTTTTTCGTTTTTCCAATAATCTGCTCTTCTTAGTTAGGTCACTTTATGAATAAGCGTTCAACAGAACGTAACGTAAGTGCAATAAATAATTGTTTAGATCATTTGGGGATTGAATCGAATATATAATGAACTGTAAGAACTATTTTTAAAAGGGCGGCTAATGAATTACTTGATGGTGAGTTTTTGAAATATTTGACGATTCAAAATACCTTATAAAAGTCTACTTGATTAATACATCTTTTGATTTGTATTCTATTGTTCCTGACATTAAGACAGCAAGGCTGTAGCTTTGCGTGGTTCGTGTAAGGGGTTCTCATGTACTACACGAGCTTAGACGTAATATCGACCTCGGTACATGACGCCCGGGACGCAGTGAATGAAAGCCGGGCATGCGCGCCCTACCTTGCGACAACACATCTATTTAATAAATAAACAGTGTTGAAAACTGTGAAATATTCATCAAAACCAATCGACTTTATCAAAATGAATCACTAATTTCCTTGGTCACGTCGTAACTTAACAACGGCCGGACAGATTTTTTGGAAATATGCCTTGAAGTCCGAGAAAGATTCTTATGAAGAGAAAAGGGGAATAGGGAATCTTTACAAAACAAAAATAAAATCCACCGAAAATGGTCAAAATTCGGTGTGGACAAAGTCACGTATTTAGCTTGTACAATTATTATCGAAATATCGATATTATATTAACGAACAACGTAACAGATACAATAGCGTAGTACATACAATCGTCACAAACCGAATAAGACCGATCAATTCACAACACTAGCGAACAAAACATCCATATGTGGCACAGGGTCTTTTGTAACACCGAACTATTGGTTTAAGGGAACAATTATACTTTACTAATTAGCAATATTGTGAAAAGTGAACTGGAGGCATCGAGGTGCGAGAAAGAACTGTGTGACGTCACAGAGGAGCGGCTAGACGCATGCGTACTCTGGAACGATATTATGAGTACTATAACCAAGGATAGACAAAGAGACAGTATTTGAAATTTGATTTGAAACCACTACGTGTTACACGCATGTCTAAATCACTAATGGGCCAAAAACATGAAGGCTATAGACCAGGTGGGCTGCTAAAAGTAATCTTTATCTTTATATCTTTAGATAATATAAAAAAAGTCGCGTCCTGATTTTGCACGTGTAGATCTTTAAAAATACGCAACGGATTTTAATGCGGTTTGCATACAAAAACAGAGTGGTCAAAGGAGAAAGTTTATTATATGTATATTATCTACATATGTCTATACTAATATATAAAGCTGAAGAGCTGGTTTGTTTACTTGGACGCGACAATCTCAGGAACTACTGGTCCGATTTGAAAAAAAAATTCCAGTTTTAGATAGCGCATTACGAGATAGATCAAAATAATGTAGTACGGAGTTGTATATCTTAAAAGATCTGTAA
>JANCMC010010975.1:948335-982480 GCA_024363005.1 Charaxes varanes | reverse complement strand
TTCCAGTTTTAGATAGCGCATTACGAGATAGATCAAAATAATGTAGTACGGAGTTGTATATCTTAAAAGATCTGTAAAAAGTCAGCAATGGTGTATCCCCCAAGTATTACAACTCACAGTAATAATTTTTACCTTTTCCATATCACATTAAAATGATGAACTTATATTTGCGAAGCTTTTTTTAAAGAATACCTTATTAAACCTCATGTAATTGAATGCGCTAGATATGTTGTCTCATGTCCCATTGCAATGGGACAGAGCAAAGCCAAAAGACTCCACTGGATCGGCCACTTAGAGAGGATGGGTGAGGATCGACAAGTGAAGAGGGCTTATCACGGAACTCCGATCGGCCGCCGCCCGGTTGGCCGTCCCCGGTACCGTTGGAAAGACGCCGTGGGATCTGACCTGCGCGAGCTCCGGGTTTCAGACTGGCAAGAGGTGGCGCAGGATTGGGGCCGATGGCGTTTTCTTGTTTCTGAGGCCAAGACTCGTTTTGGGTCGTTGCGCCAGAGGAGTGAGTAAGTAAGATATGTTGTACATTTTATGCAGATCAAAGTAACCCTTTACCGCATAAAATTACAATGAATATCTTGAAAGATACCAGAGATTTTAAATAGGGGCGACGGAGTTTTGATATTCAATGGTACGAGTAAGCCAACGATAGAGGAAGACAACGTCTGCCTTGTCTGGTAGTTTAGCAATATAAATAAACATTATAATTAATGTGTTAATTTATTTTTCTAATTTAATAACTATTAAGCTTCAAGGTCTCATTGAAGAAAAACAAAACACACCAATTTGACAGCACAAATAAGCACTTGAATTAATTTGATTATCGACGGAAGTAATCTTCCATTACATGTAGTTAGAATACACGTAAATATAGTGTCGGAATCAAGAAATCTTTTTAGTATCAACTTTTTATCAAGGTTACTAAAGGGTGTAACGAAATTAGCTCTATGTAATAAGATGCGTCTTATGCCGGAGCCAAACATAGCCTGATTTGTATGATCATTTCAATGATCATGTAGTGTGGCCGGGGCTTTGTGTAACTGTACAAAGTTTTGTAGTACGTTGTGGACTTCAAGGACATAAATGTACAAACACTTTAAGCGATGTCTGGCTCCGGTATACAAGACTTCAATTTAATTTAATTTTTAAAACTACCTACTATGAATATAAAGAAACAAGTGCTATATTTAAAAATTGTTGTCATGGAAGAGCGGGACCTTCTGCCACGAGAATCTTCGATACTCAATAGAAGGTCCAATCTTTACTACTAAAAGTAAAAAAAAAAACAAAAAGTAACGATCAGAAAACAAAAGCGATAATAATTTTTCGCCCGGTATTCATTGGCTTGAACGAAATATGTTCCAATTAAAGTCGTTCCATTTCAAAACTGGAAAATTTAAGCTGAAATTGCTTTCTTTTAATTAAATTATATTTTACAAATATATAATTGCAATTTCTTATAAATTAATATATAATAAATCATTTATGCGAGCTACCTGCTCGTTTGCCTCTTGTAAAATTAAAAAAAAAAGTGTTTTTCATGTCGTCTCTAAGACTACATCTATAACAGAAAATGATAAAAGCTTCGAGATACGAGATAGGAGAAGTGCACTTGTCTTTGTTCGAATCGGGAGCAGAACAATGGGTGGAAAGATCACATACTCCTTTCACGATAGCCGAGTCATAGACAATGGTGTATACATAGCGCAGGATCAAATATTAAACACTAGCCACCCGACCTGTCTTCGCACGGATGAAATTGAAATATATATTAACCAAGATAAAGAGTAGCCATAACATAACAGTAGATGTTAATTACAGGTAGTGTCACGCTTGTAGCCGAATTGGGCCGGCACATCCGGGTACCAGTACCTCTTTCACACATGAAATCGGCGTCAAGTAGCGGCAATGCTGTCACGTCAAGTGATGGTATTTTTGTCGCGTTTCGTTTGGTTTGTGACATTTCCCGGTTGCCTAAACTCGTCATTAAATGCCGTCAACGCATCTTCTAGCCTTCTGGTCGTGCAGATGTCCATGGGCGTCGGTAGGAACTTAGGTGCCTGCTGCCTGCTCGTTTGCCCCTTGTAACATTAAAAAAAAAAGGTGAAGAGATTATCCCCTCACGATCTTTACCTCTGTGTAATATTAATATGTATTAGTTAAAGTTATGTATCTATTTAATACCTTTATAGGAACAATTCTTGTATATATGAATATATATAATTTTAATCTCGGCAATTAAGCTACAACGATTTTCATGATATTTAGTATGCACGGGGTTTCGGGGGTGATTAATCGATCGCGCTAAGTTTTATTTTTAGAAAACGTCATTTTAAACCAGCAAAAACTCGGGCATCCAGGTAATAGACAGCTAGTAATGGTAGAATTTTGGACTAAAATCTTTGTTGAACTTAAATTTTACATAACTAATAGAATCAGGCGTTACTTTGCAGAAATCCATGACATGCATGAAAAACTAAACTACTTTGCTTTAATCCGCGAATGAATACGAGAGAAAATCGGTGCAATGCTGCAACCCGAAAGCTACACCACCGAATCCGCCACCAAAGCACAGCACTACACTGACTTTCGGTAGATGGATATACTTTTCATAAGGGTGGCGGTCACATCAGGTGCTTTGGTGGCGTCAAGTGGAGATGCTCAGCATCCAAAAAGAAGTGCAACGCCTACGTCTCTGTTTCTGACAACGACGACTACATCATCAAGTTTAGCTTAAACCACAACAATCACGATCGTCCTGTGTACAAAATTGATAAATCCGGCTTCTATGTCAAGGTGCTTTAATTATCTATCATCAATAAATCAATTTTACGTTGTTTCATACGTTTTTTCCCTCTATTTACGTTTAAACCTAGCCTAGTTATATAAATTAGTTTGTTCCTGCGAATCTTATCATTCAAGAAGTAATTATAGGTAATGAAACGTAACGTTTTATCTCTAGTTCCAGAGTTCATTAGGCTCACATCGGGCGTAGTTTTGTTACTGGTGAACAAATACTCTTATCACAAGATGGGCCCAAAGAAGTACTGCGGCGGATTCCGGTGGAGTTGCTCCTCCATTAAGAAGAAATGTAGAGCCTTTGTAGTTCTCTCAGAAGACGAAAGGAACATACTTCGGCTGGTTGGAACCCACATTCATGACCCACCAGTATATGCAGCTACGCAGTTTGGGTATCACGTAAAGATATGAGTATTGCTGACAAATTGTATGCTTTCAGACGCGACGCAGGACTTTGTTTTATAATATGTAAGGATGTAAGGTTATGATCTTATAGAGCATAAATATTGACTAAAAGTATTTTTCTTTTAAAATGACTTTACCTCGTTGTTCTTCAAAAATAGAAAGACAAAATGGTTTCTCAACTTCAGGTATGTTAGTGTTTAAAGTGTTTTTGCCCAAAATGATCTATATATATACATATATATACATTTAGACATACGCATAAATAAAATTGAAATATATATTTCTAATATCGAAATATTTTTTTATTTACTAATTGCATATCATCACTATATATGCGATACCTATGACAGAGACACAAGTTACAATATTTTGTCTGTCTCTCTGCCCGTGTGTCTGTCTCTGTCTGTCTGTCTGTGTGTCAGTCGGTCTGTCTGTTGGTTATGGTTAATCTACGAAATTAACGAGACTTTCCGTTTCCGTTTCAAGTAACTTTGGTTTTAGAAAAGTAACTAGGGTTTCGTACAAAAATTAAAATTTAACAAAAGCACTAACTTCATGCGGGTTCTAGCTAGTAAATAAATATTACAGAGCTTAGATATTTTCACCACATCAACGTACAAAATATTTCAACTATTCCAAAGGTAAAAATAAATTATTTTTCATATATTTACAGACTGGCCCGTTGGCGCAGTGGGTAGTGACCCTGCCATTCGCTCCGGGGGTCGTGGGTTCGATTCACACCTCGAGTCTGGGTGTATTATCCATATGTATGTATTTATATAATATTGTAAGAGGTAGGGCATCTCACCGAGACGTCATGGCGACGTCGCCAGCTAAGTAGCCATGGATACCTGCGGTTGCCAAATGGAGTAGCCAGTTTTAGTCGTGACTACGCTTCTAATTAACATTTGATTATATTCCAATTAACTTAAAAAATATATTTTTGATAACGCTCGCATGACACGGTCCTAACACACTTAAAAATAATTTTACTAAGTTTAAAACATTAATACAATAAGAAGTAAATCAAAGTTTATTTTTTATAATTAGCCTATAATGTCCCACTGCTGGGCAAAGGCCTTCCCACTCTTCGACCACTCTCCTCTATCCAGAGCTAAACCAATCCACTCCTTTCCCGCAAAGGCGTCCAAATCGTCGCCTATATGTATAAATAATTATTAATATGTTGATTATTAATAATTATTTATATTTGCATACGCTTATTGTGATAACGGACCTATTAAATTCATAACAAATTAGCATGCCACTATATATGTTCGCAACGACTTAGACTAAACATCACTTGTGCGATAAGATACTTGTTGCATATGTGACTGGTTGTGAAGCTGATTGATTGATTTCTTTATTGTACTCATGAAACATGTAAAATACGCAAACTAAACAATTACAAAAATATAACTTAATTAAAATGTGTACAAAGGCGGGCTTATTCCATAAAGGAATCTCTTCCAGCCAACCTTAGTGGATCAACAAAAGTGTTGAGTAATTTATGCAAAATTCGAATTGTAAGTACACACTCGCACGCACTGATGAATCTGCATATACCACATCGGTACCTGCTATTGTTTTTATGTTCAGATAAGATATTCAGATAAGACAATTAACAAGTCGCAAGGCCAATCGCTTAGTATTTGCGGGAGAAATTTAGAAAATCATTGCTTTTCACATGGGCAGTTATACGTTGCGTGTTCACGAGTTGGGAAACCATCCGCTTTGTTTGTGTTAACGGCAGACCAAATAATGTGGTTTACTAAAGAGCACTTCAATGAAACTGATGATTTGCGGACAAGTATAAAGCTTCGATTCAGTATTTACTTTCATTTACTTAGAGAAGTTCAACTAAATAACACTTCAATTTTGTAATCGAAATGAATTCGTTACTGTTGTGAAATGAAATAAAATTTTTCCTTTTCAAATATAAAAGAAAAAAAATTTTTCTTCATATTTTAATCACCAAACGAAATTTTATATAAAACGAAGCCATCTGGTGGCGAAACGGAGTTCGCCGGGTTTGCTAGTTAATATATATAAATATCTTCTTACTTTAAGTATAATGGTTGCTGTACCTTATCTAAGGGTGGGCACTGGCTCTTGAAATACAGTTAATTCTAGTTCGGGAGCCAGGAACTCATGGTCAATATGTTTCACGCAATATTTTCCTCTTTCTCACATAAGATCGGCGTAAAGTGGCGGCAATGCCGTCACGTCAAGTGATGGTATTGTTGTAGCGTTTCGTTCGGTTTGTGAGACTTCTCGGCGGCCTAAACTCGTCTTTAAAGGCCGTCAACGCATCTGCTAGATGTCCATGGGCGTCGGTAGGCACTTAGGTGCCTGCTGCCTGCTAGTTTGCCCCTTGTAACATTAAAAAAAAATACTGTAACCTACAAAAACGTATTACGTTTATGTTGCTGCAAAGCAAACTGACTGACTGATATTAAAATAAACTTATAAAACTTAGTTCAATGTCACTGTAAATATCGATTTTATATCTTCTCATAATAATGGTTTATGTAATCGATTCTCGATTGTGTTTTTAGATGATTTTGGCTTTGGGAGGTAAATTACGCTTAATTAGCATTCTTGGTTGATTGATTTGTTGAAAGAGATGAAAGTGTGTTTTTTAAATTGTTTTAATATAGTATTTTACAACTTTTATTTCTTAATTGAAAAGAGAGATTCCAGATAGGAGAAAACATACACTGGCATATCTACCTAATTTGTATAAATCGTATGTACAAAAATTTCATTTCCTTACAATGAATGTATCCAAACCGGTATAGAATCACGCGCCAATAAAACAAACCACAATCCCATGTTCAAAATTAATATACCCAATAATATTCGTTAGCTTAGAGCTTAAAGTAGTATTCATTGCAGAGAAATTGATAGAAAACAGACTTAGATCATCATATTATAAAAGATGCCCTGAACATTATGTGGTACAAGTTGCCTTGAACTTACAAGAACAAAGATGAGACCAAATATAATCTCCTGGCAATCGATGAACTAATATACAACGAGACCTTAGGCTAGCCGAATTGCCCAACCCGATAACGCAAGATGAAATATCTTTGCGCAGGAAGAATAGCATATTGGTAGGACAAGAAGAAGAGAAAGATGGACAGGTTTGTACTTGATTACTAATATAGAAAAGTCCGCGTAAAATAAGGTAAAAAAATTATATTCAATTTTAGCGTGATGAAATATAGCCTATTACCTTCCTTTATAAATGGGCAATCTAACACTGAAAGAATTTTCCAAATCGGACCAGCAGTCCCTAATATTATCGCGTTTAAGCAAACAGGCCGGCAACGCATCTGCGAGCCCTCCGGTGTTGCAGTTGTCCATAGGCGTGGGTAGTCACTTAGGTGAGTACCGGCTGCTCGTTTGCCCCTTGTTATATATTAAAAAAAAAAAAAAACAAACAAACAAAGAAACTACTCAGCTTTATACATTAGTATAGATAAGAATATTAACTAAATGAGAGGACCACTAAAACGATTTAAAGATATATTTTCACGTATTAACAATGAAACTTACAGGCAGTGTGCTGGTGTAGCTGCGCAAAGTTTTGTAGAACTTATAGTCTTCAAGGACAAAAATCTACAAACACTTTGAGCTATGTCTAGATCAGGCATTACAAAACGCTATCCCGTATAGGCATTTAAACGTTGATTGAGTAGAGTTTTAAAAAATATAAATTTTTTTCCTTTCAAATTCAATCCTTCCTTTATGTATAGGATTTAGTTTGTTGGGGAAAGATGTTCTGTTATTAAGGTCGTTCGTTACCTCCCATACAGATAAGGGAGGAACTAAGGCTCTAGGATCACCTTTATTTAACAACAAGCAACCAGAAATGTGTCCCGGAGTTTTTAGGGCCGAATTGCACAATATTTAAGCGGGAACGAAGCGAGAAATAGTTAGATTTAAAATAAAATATTCATAGCAAAATGTGTAAACGTACGTTTAGGGAGTAAGTTTACATGATTTTTTTGGTAACGTTTTCACCCGCTACGCTGATATTTGGTTTAATTAATTTTATTTAATTGTCATTTGTCAAAAATTAGTTCAGCACCAGCAAAGGTATGCATACATATAGATTTCTATATAGATGTAAAGTTCGACGCTAGTGTTTTTTACAGATAAATTCACATAATTATAATAGCTTTGTTAAGGCTATAGTACATTTTCAACTCATTATATTCATCAAATTAACATAAGCCTTATATGTAATTGGTCATTATGTATGAATTAGCTGCGCAAAGTTTTGTAGAACTTTGTAGTCTTCAAGGACAAAAATTTACAAACACTTTGAGCTATGTCTGGCTCAACCATTATAAAATTTGTTCCATCGGAGCAAATTGTGCTAATGATTAATTTGTTCAAGTGTTCTGCATTTAAAATGCAATCAAATAGCAATGATGGCTGTATAAAGTGTGAATTTTTACTTTTTGTACTGGCATTTCAGATTTAATATATATATTTTTTTAAGTTACATTCCTTACTAACTAACACAATATATTAATTACTTTTAATATAAGAGGTCCATCCAATAGGAATTGAGCTTTTTTATATATTTTTATACACTGTTAATATAATGGAATTTTTACACCATAATCGCATATACTTTGTCTTATTTAAAATTTGGTTTTAATTCTAATAATTTACATTTATACACATTCAAAGATGTAACAATTTATTATAATATGTAATCCTTTATTTAATGTTAATAATTATAAAGTATTAACAAAACATAACTGACTTCAAATTTTCGGAACTGAACCAAATTGAAATGTGTTCAATTTGGTCCAGCTCCGGAGTCCACGCAGAAAACATCGGCTTTTAAATAAAAAGAGAATCATCAAAATCGGTCCACCCAGTCGAAAGTTCTGAGGTAATAAAATTAAAGGGAAATTCGTAGTTTACTTAAATGACAAATACAAAATTTGATTTTTATGGAGCTGCCCGTCATCATTACTCAGCTGCGATTAACTGTAGGGAACAATAATTATAAAACTGACGCCTAAAACGATAGCAACAGATATTATAGTTTAAATGTCGACGAAAAGATCGCCCCGCGTATTTAAAAAAAATATAAGAAGTAACTAGAGTATAGAGCTGTGAGGGAAGAAAATAAAAATTATCCATACAAATTGAACTCAGAGACGAAATGAAAGGAAATTTTGGAAAAATGTCTTGGTTTACGTATAATTAGTAACTACTAATGTCGATGACTTACATGATCCGATGGCCGGATGATGTCAGAAGAGTGGCAGGAGCTGACTGGCAAGGGATAGGGGAGAGTGGCATAAAAAGGGGATGCCTATGCCCAGCAGTGGGTTGAAAATGATGATGATAATCAAAGTAAAATCAAATATAATGAATGAATGGGACGTAATGAAAAAAATAATGGGTTAAAAATAACTTAAGAATACAATCAAAAGTACTTATTTCATTATATTATGCCAAATATAGTATGTTAAAGTAAAGAAACAAATTAATAAATATGTACCGATGTATGAAATATCGACTTCTGTAGGTCACAAGACTCAGAAGAAAAACAAGAGTTTGATCCGAGTCAATTGACGACGCATGACAATATATAGCAGTATTTAAAAACTTATTATGGATTTACGAGTTAACGCCTCGCTGGGCGATCCTATTTTGATGATTCTTTATTTATTTGATAGCTGGTGCGTCCCGTGTGGTCTCAATTCGATTTAGTCCAAGTCTGACTATTTTAAATCGCTTTTCTTTTAAAGAGAGAATGGTAACTCTTTACGAGGAGTTCATGGCTTTAACAGTGGCCGGCATTTGAGTAGATCACTCGATTAAGCACTTTTAAAAAAATCACATGTCCCACCTTCTCCGTGGTTCTGAAGGCACATTAAACAGTAGGGTCTGATTAACGTCACTGACTGATGTTAGTCGTGAAATTCTAGAGATTGTGGAGGTCCCGGGGATGACGTCAGTCGGTAGCTGGTCATCTTAACTCGCCCCACAGCCATATCCTCTGTAATTAAAGCGGACCCTGGTACTACACGGAAGAAATTCTAGATAGAAGATTGTTAAAGAAACAAAAAAGGTTTTACACCCTTTTATTTAATAGAAAATAGACTATAATGTGTACCTATACAATCGCGTGTCAGCATTAAATTACTTTTAATTATTTACTTTATTTTAGTAACAGGTAATTAAAGGTTGTTTTAAAAAAAGTATTCTAATTTTTTCTTATATTTATATAAAAATATTTGTGTATCAGTCGTCTGTTTTGTATAACATGGGTATAGAGCTACCTTAGGGACAGACGACCGTGTGTTTATAGTCCACTAGTTGTTCCCCGCGAAAAGTTGAAATTTACTATTAAAATTATTACTGTAGGTCGTGTGTTTGATAATTTAATTATGAGGATAATAATAAAAATTACCCCCGCGCCCCCGTCGCGCCCCTCCTCAAGATAGACTTCTCCAAGAATTTGGCCAAGCCCGAGATAAAGGTGCTGGACACGGCCGTCGCCGGCATGGTGGGCGGCCCCAAACCCGATAAGAAACTCCAGCGGCAGAACTCCAAATCGAACAGGGCCGAGGTGAAGAAGATCGAACCGAAACCCCCGATCCCCCCCCGGATCGACATAGACCACCTGAATTCGGGTAACCTACAAATAGACGAGGACTACGACACCTGAATGAGTGTGTGAGTATGTTTTTGTTGTGCTATGTTCTAGGGATATCAAAACGTGAGATTTGTTATCCAAATAATATCGCAAGGTTCAATCGGAGGAAATCGCCATGTGTTTCTTTAGAACGTCCCAGAATGCATTATTGTGTGAATATAAATGTTCCGTCAAACTTTAAGGAGACTTTGTAATGCTACCATTGAATATATTATATTGAAAATGTTCTTCTGTGTAATTTCTATCTGCATAAATATGTGAGAAAACTAGTTATTCGCGTGTATTTAAAAATATAGCTGATAGAGTTAAAAGATTGTGTAAGTCAATGACTTCAATAAATGTGTCTATCTAAACCTGGGTCGATACAGTCTACGGTAATAAGATACGTTTTTTTGCGCACTTTGTATTGCAATTGTGTAACTGAGCTGGATGTTTTGGATACACTACTTGTCTTTAATGTCGTAAGGACTATTTTGTAAATATTTTGATAAAAACTACTAAAATTGTAACGAAGATGTTAATTCATCACAGAACAAGCAGATCGATGCATCGTGCGCAAAGTTTTCCCATTTCGTAGGCCAGCGGCGTGCCCAGAATTACAGACATGACATCTTCGTAATTTTTCCTGTTAATGTGGGGTATTTCGCCAATTATAGGTAAGGCAAGTCGGACTACTGGGCTTATATGACAGTACTGTCACTGACGTCATTAAGAGTTCTTGTCCTAGGGGAGCCCCAGAGAGGATTTTGCACAATACTCGTGCGCGTCAGAAATCCATATGGGGAGCATCTTTGCACGCTGTAATGTATAGGAGGGCCGTTAGGACCCTAAGAAAAACTTGGGGGCTTCAAATCAAGATAAGGCAAGTTAATTACATAGAGATAAGTTTACATTTCAATAATCTGTTGTCACAAACTTGTAAAAAAAGACATCTACTCTCGCTTGTCACATATTGGAGCGCGATTATTATTTTTTTATTGTGAAATTCTTCAAATCACGGAAAAAAATATAACCTGACGATTTTGTCAAGGCAATGTCACTAAAACCATCAACGACGCGTGAAGCAGTCATGATTTTACCACGTTACCTTCTTTTTATCGTTTTTGCGACTTATACGTAATCCAATAGATCCCCACAACGCTTTAGTGACTACAAATTTAGCATCATGGGTTCCCCTACTATTATATTAGGTGTTATATAAACTGTTAGGTTACATAATTTGGTGATATATAATGTTTTGTCGCGAATGGATTATTGACTTTACTTTCCATAAATTTTTATACACCGGGCGTAAATATGTATGAGAATCGATTCTGCAGGAAGTAAATTTATTTGTTCCTTTTTTTTTTTTAATTTTCGACCATCACTGAGTGCAGACATTGTTATTATGTTGGTACCGAAGGATGCTTATATGCTGACCTTGCATATAAAAGTAGCATGCAAAATTTTGCCCAAAAAAAAGTAAACGGTTGGTTATTGTCGGCCACGAAGTACGCTTTTTATTTCTTTTCTTTTTACTTTACATTCAATTATTTTAACGTGAGAGAAAAACATCTTTAATCATTTATACGAAATTTTATTTTAAAAAATTAAATTTAAAATCTGTGTTGCTAATGTGTAAATATCTTTGTTTATCTTTAAATAGGGTTGCCATAAGTTAAGCTTGGAAAACTCCCTACGTTTGGGGTAAATTGTTTAATTTTTTTTATTTTATATTACAAGGGCCAAACAAGCAGGCGGTTCACCTGAGTTACTATCGACGCCCATAGACCTTTGTATGAACAGAAGGCTCGCAGATGCGTTGCCGACGTTTAAAGAGGGGTTAAGCCACCGGGAACTCACAAACCGCAACAACAATACCATCACTTGACGTGACAATATTGCCGCAATTTCACGCCGATGTTATGTGAGAGAGAGGTACTGGTAGCCGGACGCGCCGGCCCAATTCGGCTACAAGCGTGGAATTAGATTAAACCTTTATGGATATTACTACGAATGAAAACTATGATTTGTTTTAATTTATTAGCTTATCTTTAAATCATTTGTGTTACCTACGTCTAACATAAATTGTATTAAAGGTGTCGTCTGGGTTTTCCTGGGACGCTTTTTGACACCTCAATATATCCACGAGGGTGTGTCCAAGTTCGATTGGTGGAAAATTTCCTAATGCTTAACGGATGGCAATCCAATTTAAATGGATATTAATGATTGTCAGCGTCGTTTTTAATATACATGCGAACTTTTTATTTTATTTGGATAACATATCGTGGTTTTATGTTGTTTACCAGTGCGGTAGTGAGTTTGTGAGAGTAATTGTTGGTTTCCTTTGTTTTTTTTTTTTTTTAATTATTATTATTCGTGTGTTGTAAATGTAAAGCTCTTGATTTACTTGTATTTGCGTAAGTTTTTGTTATGTATGAATGAGTTGGATACAATGATTTGTGTACCTAAAATAAATGTGTGATGTTCTATGTTATTTCTGTACATTATTTGTAAGTGACAAAATGATAAACACTGTAATGAAATGTTTTTTTTTATATATTTTCGTTATTTTAAAAATGGCGCCATTTTTTATTCACGTTTAAATTGACGTGCGATGAGCTGTGTATATGCGGATATTATTTTTTTTTTATCAGAAATCTTTATTTGCAAAAATATGTGAATAAATACATTTACATATTTTACCAGTCAAGCCTGGCGTACAAATATTTTACATAAATCAATAAAAATATAAAATTACAACAAGATGCAAGTTTCAATATCTTTGCTACTTAACGATCCGCATTAATTGAATTTGTATATCTTTTATTCTTGCTATATAATTTAGAGGTTTGAGTGTTTCTTACTTAAAACGTCTAAACGGATTTTAATCAAATGTGGTATAGTGCATAACTCAAATTAACATGTAAAATATCGGAAAATTAATTTAAAAAAGAACTATGAATCTGGTCGCCATTAACTGAATCGCTCCGGATCACCAATTTGACTAACTAAATTTGTCTGTAAAATTTTATCACAATGTGCTTAAGCTTTTCAGACCAATAGGGATTATAATGCTAAATCTTTTGGTTATCTATTAGCTATTTTTTTTGATTTCACATGTCCATGGATGCACAGCTATTCGTCTGACAGTTTAAACGTGCTCTTTAGTCATGTCGCCTTTACCCATTGTGTACGTATAATTTGATAGGACCTTTGGTTGACTTGGCGATAGGTGGCATCAGGAGAACTTTTATATGAAACTGCTTTAAATCAGCGTTTCCCAAAGGGCGGGTCGCGACCTGAGAATGGGTCACAAAAAAATAATCGCGAAAACCTAATATGTATTTTTAAGATACATTAAGTTTTCTTTCATTAAAATTATATAAAAAAAAGCTATAAAACAGTAACTGAAATATGCCATAGAATGTTGTATGAATTGTATTTAAAATAAAGAAAAGATGAAAATAATAGAATGGAGTAGAGTGAGATGGGGAAGTCCCTGCAAAAGCCAAATCCATTACTCAGACGGTACATGACTCAGACCACTCCTTCAGGAGTTTACGACTGAGAAGAAGAATTATCTGTAATCTATATATTTGTAAATGATAGTATTTTTTAAGTAATTATTGCAAATCAAAACTCCATGTATATTCATGTTTCTTCTCCAAGCAAGCTGGTACAGAATTTCCCATAGGAAGAAAACAAAAAATTTACAATATTGTTAAAATTTTTAATGGGTCACGCAGAAAATGTTGTGAAACGCTGGTTTAGTTGTCTATATAGGCTGCCTGGCCGTTAACACGATCCTAAGATATTATCCGAAGCTGTGTTGAGGACTGTGTGTACATTAAATAAATATTTTTAAGGGAAATCGGTGAAAAACAAACGCCACACATCAGTCGTCGATCGTAGATTTTTCTTTATAGTGCAAACAAATGTTGATCTAGTAGAATTCTATTCGCCATCTATCGTCATAAATCTAAATTGTTTTATATCGAGCCTCAGTCGTTTTTATTTATGGATACCGCCACATGTACATACCACTGTTAAATAATGCATTTATTGATTCACAGTTATTTTGTATTACTAATTATGACTAATAAGATATATATCTCTTTGTTTTTTTTTAACATGATAAGGGCAAACGTATAGGCAGTCACTTCATTACAAATACTATGGTTACCCATAGACTACAAGAAGCTAGTGTTGTTGAGAAATTTATTACAATATTATGTTTATTTATTGTCGACCATATTTTCCGAGGTAGGCATATGCAAGAAGTGTTTTTTAAATAATTTGTGTGACTTTGAAGAGGTTTTAATGTTAGAAACACTTTTTTTTTTAATATTGATTTCTTCTAAGCCGGGGATATAAATATAAGCAAAATATTACTTTCTCCTTTTTAATTAAAGTACTCGATTTTAATCACTCTTATCTATAGGTAAAAGTTTATTTGATAGCGACAGATAACTGGTTGATTGATTATGATCATAAAAAAACGTTCATTCATATAGGAATTGTTTCTTTATAAATATTGATATATTTGGTTATGAGTAAAACAATTAACAATTGTTTCATTTGCACTTTAACGTTTCTGGCAGATAAAATATGAATCAAGAAGTTATTTATATTAGTTAGTTATTTACTAAACTACTTTATATGACACAGAAATACGATTAACTTGAAATAAATCTAATATTAATAATAAAAACGTCCTTATTAACATTACTAAAATCTGACCTCTTACATAGATATGTCGCAAAATAGGGTACTCAACTGTGGCATGAACAATGCTATAAAAAACTGCTGTGTAACAATGACATTGACCATGTGAACAACAACATATAAATCATATCAACGCTCCCAAAGAATAAAATGGTAACCGAAAATCTGTAAGCTTACAGGACAATAAAAAAACATTGTTTTTGTAATACTTTGCATATTAAAGAAACAATGGTTATTGTATTATATATCATATTGTTTCACACCAGTTATTTATATGTTTAAATACATTAAATTAAAGAAGTTATTAATTTGTTGTGTGTGCCTTCCGCATAATAAAATATATAGTTTTTATTAATTTTGCTATACGTAAGGAAAAAAAATATTGAGAAAGTGTTAATATGTAAGTCTGTAGTATAAGAATAATTGCAATAAAAAAAATTACAGTAAAGTGACTTTACCATGTTATTTAGCGGGGGCGTCAGTATAGCATACTTTAACAGCCTTACTATGTACACGAGATTCAGTTATAAAAAGTAAGCATTATATGATTTTTAACTGATTTGGCTCTAAAATTAAAGAACTTAATTTTTTTTTCAACATTGGAAATATGATGTTGAATAAAACCAACAACAAAACAAAAATTCTAGTAAAATGATCTTATGCATGAGAAGCTAAACTACTTTGCTTTAATCCGCGAATGAATACGAGGGAAAATCGGTGTAATGCTGCAACCCCTGTAAAGAACAATTTCTTGGCACCTTGTGACCGTGCCCTGCATTTTGTATTTAAATATCGGGGACATGACTCATACTGCAAAGAACAATTTCTTGGCACCTTGTGACCGTGCCCTGCATTTTGTATTTAAATATTGGGGATGTTACTCATACTGCAAAAAACAATTTATGAAGAAAAGTTTAGGATTATGATAGTTTTTTTAATACACCAAACCATAGATAAGATATTGTTTCTTTTTCTCTGTTAACGTATGTATTTATGAATTGAAACATGTATGTCTCATTGTTTTTTTTTTATGGAGTTGTTTTTATTTATCTGTGACATTTTCTTTGTTTTGTTTTAAGCCAAAAATAGTATTAGTGGCGGTCGATCATAGACAACAGATTTATTTTATTTATTATTTATTTACATGTGATAATATGGAATTGTTCAAATTAAAAAAAGTCTAAAGTTGTTTATGTGATATTATTTTATTGTAAAATTATTTTTAAACTTAAGCACTTGTGACTAAACCATAGATAAGAGATATTTTCTATGTATAATTTGTGCTGTTTGTTTAGTACTTTTGTAAATTAACAGGACTCATTTAATTTTTTCTTATTTATAATAACCCATTAACATCTTAGAGCAATATATTCAACTGGTTGTTAAAATTGTTGCTGATAAAATTATTGACAAACAGTCTACTCAACACAAAAGATTTAGAAGGCGTCACAGAGCCTTTGCCCTCCGCCCACTGTTACACAATGTCACATTTCGGTGCCCCCCTCCCCCAACGTGCGACGTAATTTTGAATTGAGTTATATTTAAAATTAAGTATCCGTAAATGTCAAGCTTTGCGTATTCTTTTTTCGAACGAATGTCACTATTTCCGCGCATGTTCGAGAAAATTAAATTAAAGTACATATTGTTATAATAATTTACTCACTGCCGGAGGGATTTGAGCAGAAGTATTTGATCATGAAAGGCTGCAGAGATCTGACTCTCCAAGCACCAAATACACAAATATTTGCAGCAAGGATGGGATAAAACACCTTCTCACTGTCTTTCAGCGAATTCCACCATCTTATTAAAGATCCTGATTCAGGTCTCTAAAATAATGTAGAAGATATGACAATTAAAGCAATGATGTATTAAGAGAGATTATAAATATAATAATTTGTTACATTAACAATGAAATTTGACTTTCACGTTTGTAAGACACAATATTAAGCTCGTACAGAATAATTAATAAATATACACAGGATTATATGACACACAGACGTCTGTTCCTAAGGTAGACAACTTAATGCCCGTGTTATAGGTAACATATGCCTATTATACACAATTTTTTTGTAGAAATATATTCATATAGATAATACACCCAGACTCAAGGCGGGAATCGAACCTACGACCAATTATTGGCTGTCTGTACACCATGACAAGAATAGAAGTTAAGTCCTGTGACACGTGACATCTGGAACGAGCTATTAAGCGTATGTTTTTATTTTACTGCATATATTACTACAAATGTACAAAATAAATAGTTTTAATTCATTTTGTGATATATTTGGATTTTATACGCCTTGAATAAAAAAACTTATTAAACGTCCGCTCAAAAGGAATAGTAAGATTGCATGTACGTAAATCTACTCCTTAGATTGTACATATCTTCTTACTAGCGTTATCTCGGTCTAGGAGTACCAGGATTCGCCTAAATTGGATTGCAGAGGCTGTGTTAACACTGCCGTCCGAAGTCGTCCGCGGAATTTCCACATACACACGATTAATATCACTTCGTAACCTTCGTACCTTCGTAGCCTTCCCATACATAGAGGAGGTCTGATATTTAAAAAACCAGTGTCAGTATTGATCACCCATCTATCACCCAGCCGTGGTAAGAGCTACTTAAACTAGTTATCGATATAAATGCCGGTCACTGATTAGGTGCGACCACTTCACTCCTTAAATTGTATACGTTTTGTTAGTTGTCGTAATTTTCGTATGTTATAACAATTTTTTAACTCGGAATTACATAATAACTGGTGAAAAGTACGTTTCGAAATTATTGTTGTTTGGAACAAAAATGCAAATTGTGAAAGAGGCATGGGAGTGTCCATCTGTCTGCCAGTAAGGGGGTCCTCCTCCTAGCATTTCCAAACTATGAGATGTAGAGATTTGAAATTTTCCATGTTGTTAGAACATGCTAAAAACTCATTAGGAAAATTATTATGAACTAAATTGGACAACAACTTTTGAAGTTATTTGACAAATATGTTTATAGACAAATACGGTTATAGGAACCCTTCTATATAAGCGTGTCTTGACATGCTTTTGGCCATTTTTATATTCTTAGTCTATGTGGTTATTAATTCACTATAAAATTTGTAGAAAATTGCTAATTGAAACCACACAGTACAAAAAAAACCTCAATATAATGAATTTCTCGATTTAACCATTTTTTTCAAAATCCCTAAGAACTGTCCTTAACAGTAGAAGCAAAAAATATACTTTTACATTATGACTATATTTATCAAGTTCCTTTTATAACAAATTTTGAATAATTGCAGAATATTGATGGACAGAAAGTATTAACTACTTCTTAGGTTTAAAGATCTTTATTTTTCATTAAAGTTTAACAAGTCTCTTACATGGAAACAAATTAATACATATTGTTTTATATAAACGTCGATCATACATCAGTAAAATATATATATTTTTTTTAAATTAAGAGTAGTCTAGTCTACTCGTTTCATGCATTTAAGGTGGGTAGTTTTTAATAATGTATTGCGAAAGTTTAAACTTAAATACAATTTTGTTTAGGCTTATTTCGTTGTCGCGTACACATTAATTATTGCATAGTTAATGAAGAATTACAGTTTTCTTTTTACTCTAGTAACAAGGTTCAATTTACTTGCATTAATTAAGGTGTACTTGACCTATATTTTTAGATGATAATGTATTTTTTGTATTTATTTGTACTAGTAATTTCAAGCTGTAACCTCGTGTATTTTAAGGAAATAAATGATTCTGTTTACTATACCTTGAGTTTTTAATTTAATATGATAAGTCTAGATCAGCGGTCGGCGAGACGTGTCCCCCGGGTCACATGTGGCCCCTCTGTTGTTGGCTCGCGGCTGTTTTATAATTGGTAATCTATTTCTCACAAATAATAGTTAGTAAATTACATTATAAGAGTGTGTACATACTGTACTAAATTTAGCAATTTCAATATCGCTTACAATGTCGACCTACATAAATAGATATATTTCCAATTATTTTAAGAGTGTTCAACGTCTGCATCGGTTTTTTTAAAAAACGTTGCCGCCGTCTGATCTAGATCAGCTGCTAAAACGGCAGCCAATTGAGGTACACGTTAGAAAACTCATCATGTCCATACCAAATAATCTTTTACCGCTCTCATTATACACAACTCTTGACTTTGTGCCAAGCGTAATTTCCATTGATAAATTCCGAACAATTGCGAATAAATGCAATTGGGAACGTATAACTTCTACATTATATCATATATTTCAAAAAATAATAAATTTTGCACTTGAATATATGATAATCAAGTTGTTAAAAAAATGTAGTCTTACAAGAGCCGCCCTTAATTTGAATGCGTTCTATGTTTATGATAATACTCGTATCAATTTATGACATAATAGATTCTTGTTATATAAAGATTATTTAACATATAGTCTGGTTCGGTAGTTATAGCGGATCATGGTGAATATTTTGAATATACTTTTATGTCTCTTTTATGCTCTTGAGTCAAACTTACAAAATTTGTACAGCAATATTTCTATGTAGCACTTTTCTTTATTATTTTAGAAAATATTACAGCTATCTGGATTTAGAAGCTCTTGACGAGGACAATTCAGGCCCATCTACATCGTGAAAATTACCACTTTATATTATAATATTACCACCGCAATCACCCATTTCAACAATGTGATATGGCTTTATGCGTTGAGTGCTTTGGGCCTTAAAGCAAGGCAAATTAAAAGTATTAACTCGATATTTGGAGTAGTTATATTCAATATTTTTTTTTATTATAATGAAAAAAAAATAATTTTTCTTTAATTTACTGTTGTTTTTTTGTATTTTTTTTCGCTAAAAGTGTTTTCAACATTTCTTTCGCAGTTTTTGTTCATTTTCAGTATACCGGCCAGTTATAGTGAGTGTCTACATTTAGTGGCCTCCTTGACGGATTTTACGATCGTGGCGTAATCTGTGACGTGGTTAATGTGCTAACGTACGTTGTGAGTCACGTCTTGTTTAGCGCGATATAACTTTTCATTTCTAATTCGTTTAGTATTTATTATTCATGATAACCCGGCAGTTGAACTATAGAAATAAGACAGGACGATTGTAACAAAGAAAATTGCATCCTATAATGACTTACAAATAGCCCGAGCATTTAGCCCACGGTGTTAAAATTGATTAAGAAAAGAAAAACCAGCGGTTTAACATATTGTTTTGGTTTGCAAAATATCTATTGATAGTACCACATATTTAACAAAAAATACATCGGTTGCTTTACAGATAAGATAAACAAACTATTTTAAAAAAAATTAAAAGTGCTACGAACGCTTTAAATATTGAATTCAATCCATTAATAAAAAAATTATTTACATACTTTACAAAATGTAAAGAAAATGTTCGCAGATACCTACTAATATTACCCAAGATATTTTTATACACAAAATTTCCCCTAAATATATTGAAAATTTCACTAGCATTGGTGCTTTCAAAATCGTATATTGGCAAACTTTTCACCCCGCGTTGTGATCATTTTTCTTCTTTTCCAGTCCCGTATATTATTACACCCTAAGGTATTTTGATCTATATAGTATTACAGTTCAGAGCTTTGTCTGTTTGTTGGAAGGAGTTAATTTTAAGTTGTACACTAGTGCCAGCCCCAATTATTTGGGTCGTCGACGTCCCCGATCAAAGACGTCGATATGTCGCTCTTCATGTCCGCAACAAATATATTATTTGATGCTACAATATGCTTTATATTTAATACTATTTAACCTACACTCCAGGAAAGCTGGAAGAGTTCTCTTGTAGAGATAAGTTTTTCCTTTGTTTACTTCCTCTCTATATTGTGTATTTGTCTGTATATAGTTTGAGGTACATAAATAAATAATAAAAGAATTTTTTGTAACATTATATTATCTTATTTTTTGGCAAATAAATATATATTACTATTGTTATATATATATTTGAGAGGAGACATCCGCCAAGACCGGGTGTTTCGTGAGTTATATTTACGCAGACAAAGTCGCGAGCAACGCCTAGTAGATGTTTGTATAATTAATGAGAATTTATTACTCAGTTCCTTAAACTATAGTGAACGATGCGACCGACGTAATTGGCCTTTGACACAGACTCGGAAGTCACGTAGGAAGCAATGAGTAGAATAATAATATGAGTAGAACAATACTATGAGTAGAATAATACTATGAGTAGAACAATACTATGAGTAGAATAATACTAAGACTTAGTCTTTATGGGATGATAAAAGTATCTCTTGGTAGACAGAACAAATTAGGTTCACATGCATCGACGCTTGAGGTACAAGGGAGATCTTTGTAGAGTAATTCGTTGCACTGAGGTTTGTTATGTTGATGTTAGGTTGGTCTAAAATTCATTATAAAGAGGAAAAGAATAGTAGTGTAGCAATATATGTACCCACCTGGGCCTGAGTGCGACGGACAGTGTCAGCCGTCCTCATCCTGGACTGTGGCGGCACATACGCAGTCGCGGCAGTCTGGGGCTTCTCCTCAGGGGGTGGGGGCGCTGGCGTTGCTTCTGCTTCCACCTGGAATCATGGAATATTATGTGAAGAGAAAATATTTTTATATTATACTAATTGTTTCCTGTGACTGCATCAAAAAAAAATGCGACAACTCTTAAACCTACTTAATCTAACCATATCAAAAATCTGTTAGCTGATGTCAACTAACTATAAACTAACACCTTGCCAAATTTTGTACATACCTCCTATCCTACTAGTTCAGCTTTAAATAACCTTTTTTTTATAATAATTCAAAAGAACTTATAATAGCTCTTGAAAAACCAAGGCTTTTAGTAGGTTGTACAGGGATTTTTTATAAACCAAAATCTACATATAGAAACAATCCTGGTATACCCCTCGCTCCTACCTCTACAGTGTATAAATTGGTTTTATAACCGTTTTTGGTGAAGACAAATTACTTGTTCAATTTCCACAGATGGTCTCCAGGAATGTTTTTCTTCCATGGAAAATTAAGCTCTACAAGAACTATTTGCTTTAGTGTCTTTAATTCCATATATACTTTTAACCCTCATATCCTTTATATCCAAAAGTCCACATAACTACACAATTTGCTAACAGTTTATCGCATGTTTCTCAGAATACCTTTCGCTCCAACATTGTGGGTTTAATTACTGTTTCTAATGCTCTATCTAAGTTATATATGAATATTTTTGAAGTGAAATTTCTTTACACAAGCTAGACTTGAGGGAGTAAGCTGGTGAAGGCAAGTCAAGAGCATTTTAGAAAGTGTAATCGCGCGGGATGAAATAAATTGAGAGGGAGAGGAGGTATAAGTTAGTGAAGATAGAAAGAGAGATGCAAGGACATATTCTCTTCCTTAACATTCTTTTTACACATTTTAAGTTCTTATTACTCTCACGTTGCCCATAAAACAAGCATTAGGTTGCTTAGTTTCAGAGGAAGAACAGAAAATTGTTTTCTATAATCCTATATTTATTTAGCTTTGTACACTAACCGGTTTATTCCATGGCCCCTTGTTTTTTGTGTTCTCTGGAGCAGAGTCCTCTGCAGTAGGATCGCGACCTGATTCGGGAGCACCAGTGCCGCCTTGCAGCACTTGAATCTTCAACCCTGTATAGTCCTTGACTGGTTCTTCATAATCTTTCCACTCTTCCTCCTCCTTTGATATTAAAAAAGGGGAATCTTTTTAATTATGGAAACTACAGAAACAGGATTTGTAATTTACAAAAAATATTTTAACTTTTATTGTTAGTAATGAAAAATATAATATTTATAATATTGAAAACTTAGACACCTATCTAGTAAGTTATGATTAACAATATCTAGATGTGTGTATATTTAGAATATATTTTTGCAAAGTCAAAATTTCTTCAATATTGTACAGCATTTATTCTTATAATTAAGCAGAAAGTAACTAAGAATAAGTAGAACAAATGAACAAATAACTTAAGAAACACCACTTAAAAATAAACACTTATTGCAGCAAAATGATAAGACTGTAAAATAGTCACAGCCACAGTGTAGATATCTAAAACGGTCAAAATAATTTTCTTTGTACAATTTTAATATTCAATTATATTGACAACTCTTTAAATTAT
Source organism: Charaxes varanes (assembly GCA_024363005.1). NCBI lineage: Eukaryota > Metazoa > Arthropoda > Insecta > Lepidoptera > Nymphalidae > Charaxes > Charaxes varanes. Next base: position 959,763 of record JANCMC010010975.1, on the reverse strand, counting down.
TAATAATGTGATTCAAGTATAATTGACTATGATATTGACAACTTTCCAGGGAACTTAACACTGATTCAAGTATGTTAATTTCTTGAAGCTATAATATGTTATGATTAAGTATTAATATTCTATTATATGAATATAATTAAAAATTAATAAATTTTGAAGCTTTTGTCTCAATAGAACAAAAGTAATAACTTGACATTTTCAGTTTTCGACCATTACCCATAAGGCGAATTATTAAAAATCTATTTTCGAAATATAAATAATGCAAAACGCTAATATACATAATTTTCATACACCCTCTGAAATATTTAAAATATTTTAATGGTTCGTAAGAATATAATGAAAACGTTCTCACAATAAACTGACGTCGTAATTGGTTAACCTGCATTTAAGGATGAAGGAGTGTCATTGTTAAAAATCGGGTCATATGCATTAAAGCAAGTAGAAGACACAAAAAAATAACGTAATTTAACGAATCCACGCGGCAAAACAACGTTTTCGTGTCAATGAAAACGAGATTCCGCCTATATTGCAGAATCAAATTCACTAAAATCACCTGGTTTTGACATGTAATTTTTTATAATTAATTAAATGTTTCCTGTAAGGACTTACCCCTACTCTCCCGGACTCTTCACCTTCTTGTGCGGGGCGTTCTTTCTTCGGTCTCACATCAACTTTTTGTTTGGTATCCTCAAGTTTTTTTGCTAGCTCATCAGCAGTAGCGAACTTTCTGACCGACTTCGACTTTTTTCGATCTTTCTTCGCAAAGAAATCATCCAAATCAGCCATAATGAATTTTGAGTTGAGTATTACGTTTTTATAAATTTATTAGAAAATACAGTAATATTGGAATAAATTGAAAAGGGGGAAAATGCTTGGAGAATCCCCCGGAATGATTTTTGTGGCAAGCGTGGCCGACTGTTTCTTTTTTTAATTGGGTAAACCTTTTATTTTACTTTTAATTGATAGCCTTGGATACAAGTCCTTAGAGAACGGTGCTGCCATAATTAACTACATAAAAACTACTAAGTTTTAATAAAATATACATAATCTATTTATCTAAAAATCTATAAATTAATCTATTTATATAAAAGCGAAAGGTCACCCAATACGAAATATCAGAAACCGCGGGACGAACAAAGATGAAATTTGGCAGGGAGGTAGTTATAGTTAGTAGACATCCACTAAGAACAGATTTTTAAGGAGTTTTAAAGGCTTTTCGCAATTTTATATGAAAGTCCTTCATTTTTTTGCTGCAATTGCGAACGAGGTCACGGGCAAGTAAGAACATGGAAAAGAGGATATGCCACTAAAAAAAATTGACGATATACCTACACAGAGCTTACATATTATATTGTTAAATATTGAAACAAAATATCTGACGCGGAAAAAAAATTGCTATGAAAGATTACATACTTAATATCAGTTGATATCATTACATATATTAGGTATAAGGTACTAAACTTCAGCAATTTTTTTTTATTTACGGACGCCACATATTTACGGACTTGTTTTACTAAAATGTTAGGTTTAGTATGAAGCGTAAAAAACGTTACAATACGAAAATATTAAAAAAGGAAAAACTAGAAAATGCAAAACAGGACAAACAGACTGACGGACACGTAAACAAATGAACAGACTTCGTAGTAGTTATTTTGAAACCCTAATCAACCCATGGTAGAACAACAATTACAACAATCAATCAGCCCATTTAACTGAATTGCATCCTATATTAATGTAATGACATAAACCTAAAATTGCTACATTAACAGTTTTTAAAATCACAATAGAAATACCGTCTACAATATTATTTGATAAATAAAAAAATTGATAATAATGTTTCAGTCTATTCAATATAAATACAGCGAATATTGAATTCAAATATCCAAAAGCTTATTCAAACGTCTTATCTCCGATCGATCAGTCGTATAGATATCTCCCCATAGTTAATGTTTATCTTATCATTCTCTTACCTGCCTTTTGAGTATCAATACCGGACGCTTGTAGTATTTTTCGAAGAAATAAATAGTTAAAATGTTAGGCACTGTAGCCAGGAGCAATTTATTAGGCAGAAATGTGATGAAATATTTTATAAGGAACGGGTCCCATGGCGGCGTTCCGGGAGAGGTAAGTGCATACATATTACGTAATTAACTAATATTTGTTACCGTTTATCTTTCAAGATACAATACGTTTACTGTGTTCTGATTAAATATAGATTGATTTACAAAAAATAATGTAGCATATAGTTTTATTCTAAGGTTTCCATGAGCTGAAACTTGCAAACGCAGGGCATTCATCATCATTTACAGCCATTAAGCATCCGCGCAGGGCATTATTAATTTCAAATGTGATATAATATGTAATTTAGTACCAGGCGTGGATCCAGCCTTCAAAAACAGGGGCTGTGCCCACCACCTTTTTTGAATTCCAAATTTCTGGCTATATTTCGCCCAAATGGGAGACACCATCTGAACTATCTTAATGCCAGAGCCAGAGCTTCATCATTCATCATGTCAATGATCATGTATTGTGGCCGGGGACTTTGTGTAGCTGCGCAAAGTTTTGTAGAACTTTGTAGTCTTCAAGGACAATAAATATTGATAATTACAATGGATCGGTGTCGTAAAAGTTTATGCTAAATATTTATATAAAGATATATTATTGTACTCTTAATCTTATTTAAAAAGACAATGCAGAAAGGGTACGATATTATTACAACTTCAATCTAATTCACAACATACTGATAATGAAAATTATATGATAGATACTCGTATTAATTTGCAAAAATACATACAAACCATTGAAAGCAATGATGGGAAAAGATAAATACGAGGACTACACGGAAAATTTTTAGAACTGGTTACTTAAAAGCAATATAATAAAAAAAAATTTTTTAAATTTTGAAAATGAAACTCTTTACGAATAATACTGAGTATATAATTTATACGTTCGTCATTTGTTTTACGGTTTGGCGGCAAATTGAAAATAGTTACAAGTAACGTAATCATTAACTTAGCACGAGAAAATTTTCTTGCGTTGATTTTTTATGACTTTCGATGTCATCTAAGTCAACAAGAAAGTTATGATAGACTACGATTGGCCTTTCACGATTAAGCTCAGTCTTGTGCCACAGTTTACAAACGGTTTAATGAGTATAAACGTGTTCGCACTAATCTCGCCAATGACGTGCGCGAGGGACGGCCTTCTACGGCGACGACTGAACATAACATCAGTGTTGTGCGACGTATGATAGAGGCTAACAAAAGAGTGACCTATCAGCAGATCCAGCTAAAAATAGGAGCTTCTATATCAGAAGGGGGTGATACTGAAACAATTTTTAAAGATACTAATGAATTACCGCAACTGTCTGCTTAGTATAAATATCAAGATTATATATTAATACATGAAAAATTTAGGTACCATCTTAAGAAAATTGCGCTGACGGAGTAGTATATTTGGTACAATTATGGTTTATATAGGATAGTTAGCAAATATTTATTTTAATAGATATAAATAACGCGTCACGTTGTTTGTCCGCGATGGACGCCTAAACTACTTAACTGATTTTCATCAAATATGCACATCGTATGCAGTTTGATCCAACTTGAAAGATAGGATAGCTTACATCTCAATTTATAGTCGCAAATAAAAATGAGTCGCTGAAATGTATGCACGTACATAACTTCCGAAAGACTGCACCAAAATTGGATAATATCTTTTTTTTGTGTTCGTTAGGTCAAGGATAGTATAATGAAAAAGGAATGGCTAAACGAAAAAGAAATGGAACGAAACGGGGAATAACCTTATAAAATGTATTAAATAGTAAGTAACCCAACGTTCGGGCAGGACAACGTCTACTGAGTCCGATAGTATTTTTTAGGAAAATTACATTATTAATACATTAAATTGTTAAAATAAAACCTCACCCACACTATTGCGAAACGATTTATACACACATGTATTATACATTTTAGTATAGGATTGTTGCGTTTCAAGACGCGCTTTTGGCTATTTGTTTTTCTTATACATTGCCAGTATTATCAATGTGTTTGTATTTATATATTTTCAAAAAAAAAAATGGGTATAGCAGGCGGCTGTTACTTATAACATAAGCATTAAGTTGTCTATCTTAGGAACAGAGGTTCGTGTATCATATAGTCCTATATATTTATGTCTTTATTACAACCAATACACGCTAGCTCTCATTACTTGTACTAAACTAATATGACTTGACAGATGCTCAGATTGTATCACAGCATACGAGATCAGTCTGATAATATTGTCCATTTATTTTAACTCGAGCATTGTAGTGAGATGTTTGTGATGGAAATTTCCTAACTGCAACACGCTTACTGACAAATTGCAATCACGTATTCATAGGCATGGATTAAATTGTCATGGCTTATTATTTTTTTGACCAGGTCTTGGATATATTTTTCTTTATATAATATCTCAAACTTGAGCAAATTTAGTAATAGTTCTATTTTTTTGTTAGTTGCAAGACATTTAGATAATACGTAAAGACTCTTTATTTTATTTTATCGCTGAAAGGTAGAAGACCGATTAAATCGTCTACCTCTAGCACAAGAATTTGTGCTAAGACAGTGGTGAATTGTTCGAAATGAAACATTCCTCGAAGCCTCCATATATTGTGCCTTATTTATTGATTTAATACTCATTGCACGAGATTAAAGGCCACAATTATTGCTATTAAATCATTGTAAATATATATTTGCTTGTATTTTCTTTAGATTAGCTAATAGTATTTATAGTTTTGAGTGATATAAATTGCCAACAGTAACAACAGTAAATTAGTATAGTAACAGTTTTCTTCGTGATAATTTATAGATGTAATATGTGGCACTTTTAAGGTTCATGGACATTCAACTATGTGCTTTAAAGTAAAGTAAAAAATAATATGTATGTTTTTATACATATTATTATGTTTCCATTAAAAGAAAGTTTGTAAAAAATAAATATTCTAATGTGTTTATTGATGTGGCACCTGTAATGATAATTTTAAGTACATAGTCACTGTAACGCTGATAATTAGAACCATCATTTTTAATTATTAGAAATTAAAACATAAGCCAATATTAAAATACTGAAATGTTTTTTGTGTCCTACATTTTTTAGTATTACACAGAGTAAAAGGGCAGGTTCACTTTGTTACTACTGCAGCTCATGGACACCTGCATCCCCAGAAGGCTCGTAAATGTGTTACCAGTCTTTAAATAGAGGTTTACGCAATTGCAAACACTCACAAACCAAACAAAATGTGACAACAAAAAATCTTATGTGAGACAGAGAAACTCTAATAATTTTTTAACAGTTACTTAATTTCTTTTCAGAATTAGTAGAAATGTTAATTATGAGGCGATTTTTAAGCCGGTTACAATGGAGTAAAGGCAGAGTAGGAACACAGGTGATAAACCAATGGAAAGCAGCCACTCCTCAACGCGGGGAAACCCTGCTTCGCAGCAGGGTTTCCCCGTACAATTGCTTTTATCAGAATGTGCACTATCAACGCGCCGACAGTCTTTTATATAATTACCTCCCGCCTATCCTAGTGTCAACAATCAGTGTAATAATTTTTATATTAGTTTCCGGTACATTTTAATAAACTTAATAAAATAGATGTTTACTTATAAAATCATTAAATATTAAGACAAAAATTATACAAATTATTCAGATGATAAACATCTAGAATAAATAGTTTTATAACAGAAATTGGAAGTGACGTTATGACGTTGATGCAAAATGAAATTATACAAATTATATGTTGCCGTATTAAATAAATGTTATAATCGTTTAAATAAACAAATAAGACTATTTAGTTATTTACAATACTGCTCTTTATCATCATCAATAATTCAGGGATCATAATAATGTATGTGCAATCACTACATATTTATTGGTGACGTATTGATTTGTAACATTAAATCTATAAACTTTTCTCTTAAAATTGGATGACGTACATACCAATAACACTTCAGAACACATATATCACATCGCCATTCGCGTCACATCTCTCCAGTCCGGAGTTTGTATCTTCAGCGCGACAAAGTTTAATCCGTTGATGAGGAGGTTCCTCTCTCTGGACCCCTGACCACCGGTGGCTTGAGTTCTTGCTCCGCTGCCGGTGGACATCTATTTTTTATATATTTTTAAATGTTTTTATTTTTATACTAATATTTAAAACTGTATTTAGAATAACTTTATTGAATAAATGATAGACATTTAAAAGAATCTAAGCTTGTGTGTAACATCTATAATTAAGACAACGCTTAGTTTTATAAATCATATAATAAATAATTTATATTAAGGCTAAATTAGTGAATGTCTTGTTGATGTTAATAATAAATAAAAATAAAATAAAATATGTACCACTGATTGAAATCTATTAAAAAAAAAATTGGTTGCCAGTAAAGTCGGTTTGCGAACATTTCATTTAATAACGCCGAACGCTTAGGCCGATCGTGTCTCTCTATCGCTTGTTCCGCACTCTCGCTTGCACGAAGGGCTCAGCCGAAACGTGACAAAGAGTCATGCTATTTCGTGCGTGCAGTCAGCGTTCATCTCTTTAGAACACGCTGTCACGTCAAAACTGAGCATTATTCCACTATAATTTAACATTTTTATTGTTTTTTTATGAATTAATTATTTTCAGTTGCCTATATTAGTCAACGAAGCAATATGTATTCAAGTGTGGTGCCAAATAGTTGACCATTGATATTATATTAATATAAAATAGTTTTATTATACTTACATTCAATTTTCCCCCTCCATTCCCAACCCACCCTAGAATTTCCAAACTATTAAATGTAGAGGGTAAATCAATTAAAATTTACAATCAACTGCCAGAATATGTTGCAAATATAAAAAGCCCGAATATGCTAGCACGAGAAATAAAAATATTTATAATATTTATTAAAAAAATTCTTTTATAATCTCTATGAATTTTCGCTTTCGCTTTGGTGCAGTCGTTCGGAAGTTATGCACGTGCACACATTTCAGCGACTCATTTTTATTTGCGACTTAAAATTGACATGCAAGCTATCCTATCTTTCAAGTTGGATCAATCTGCACACGGTGTGCACATTTCATTAAAATCGGTTAAGTAGATTAGGAGTCCATCGCAGACAAAGAACGTGACGTGTAATTTATATATATTAAGATTAATATTGATGTAATAACTTTCTAGCATAATTCAGTTAATAAATAAATGAATGAGACTTTTCATATCGATAGGACATGCTAAAAACTCATTAGGAGAATTATTTTGAGCGAAATCGAAGTTATTTATTGAATACCTTTGTCGTGTATCAGATACGGAACTCTTCTATAGCAGCATGTCTTCACACCCTCCTAGCGACTTTTTAATTAAATAGAAATGTGGGCTTAAAGACGTGAGTAAATAACTGAAAGTAAATATTTAATTTGTTGCAGGTTGTATATACAGCATGGCGGCGTTTGAGCCCGGTCGTTGTCACAGGCTGTCAAATTTTCAAAGCCCCCCGTGTGTCATCATATAACCAAAAACCACAGGCTGTTTTAATTATTTTATATACTCAACGTTCGGGCAGACGCTGTCCTGCCCGAAGGTTGAGTTAAGTACTATGTCCTACATTCTAATATCCTAAAATATTGTCCCGATCCCATATCCTTTCCCCTTCCCGTTCCTGTAACATAATGGTTCACTATTTTGGCATTAGTGGCTTAAACATTAAAGATATATATATATATATATATATATATATATATGCTGCCGCGGTTTTTTTTGTAGAACTATCTAAGATAAACATTTCCTTCATACACTATATATGTATGTGCAACTCCCAAGGATTTTGCAGCGCACGCCAGAAAAGCTCGGAGATGACAGAATTTTCTCCTACTTACTTGAGATTTATCGTTATATTTTAGACGATTCACACTATATCTTTAAAATTTATAGCCTATATGTTATTCTGATGTATAAACTATATTATTGTAAAGTTTTATTAAAATCTATTTAATAGTTTTTCCGTGAAAGAGTGTCAAATATACATCCATATATCCATGTGTGCAAATTATAATACTAATATTATAAACGCAGGTTTTTTTTTATGTTACAAGGGGGCAGACGAGCAGGCAGCAGGCACCGAAGTGCCTACCGGCGCCCATAGACATCTGCATTTACGAGCTGTGACAAGAGTTAGACTTAAAAGGACCTATTTATTTATACCTATAATAAACTTGCAATTTATCTATCCGTTTACGTGCGTCTTGACACTCGATAACTTTTGTAACGGAACGAGCCATGGCCAACTGTCAAATTAAAAAAAAGTTTTTTAGGCGGGAGTAGTTAAACGTCAGATGAGTTGGGGCGGGGTTAAATAAAGTATAAAACTAAATTAGATTTCTCGAATAATAATTGTTTTTGGATGTTTTCAGTTTTATTTCTGAAAACTTTGCTATCCGGAAAACAATATTTCAATATTTATACAAAACACTTCACGTACTGTTAATTCGAAGAAAATTTATTTCTCTACGAGGTATTAAATGAGCTAAAAATCTATACAAATATATAAAGCTGAAGAGTTTGTTTACTTAAAGGCGCTAATCTCGGGAACTACTGGTCCGATTTGAAAAATTCTTTCAGTGCTATAGATAGATCATTTATCGAGGAAGGCTATCGGCTATATACCGTCACGCTAAAATTGAATCTATTATTTTTTCCCTAATTTTGCGCGGACGAAGTCGCGGGCACAACTAGTATACTATGTGACATGTTTTAAAAGAATACCATCTTTTCTGCCAAGAAGATGAGTTCTTCAAATGACAGAAACTATGATAGTGTTGTGTTTGTATAAGTTAAGATGCCATGATTCTATAAACTGGACAAAATTAGAGTCAAATAGCAAAATAAGACCCTTAAAGTACAACTTCTGTTGGCATGTTTAAAATACCGAGAATAATGCCTAAAAATTTTTAAAACATCGATAGATTTACAATCATTTTTTATTATATTTAATACAAAGTACATGTGTAATAAAATTTTATTACTTATGGTAACATTCTTTTGGCAACACTTTTTTGATTAAAGAAAGGGAAAGTAAGATGTACATGGCTATAGTACAAATAAAAAAAAATATTGAAGTACTTGTTTAGTGTCATTAAAATTACTTTTTTTGTGCTTTATTTGAAATTGGCATTGTACATTGACAAAGTTAACACTTAAATGCAGTTAATTTTGAAAGTGTTCAATTTAATTCATTATTTATGTCAAAGATCAGTAACAGTGCGCTTTACAAAAGAAAAACTTGAAATACAGGCAGGATACTAGTAATCTACAAAATAATTAACTATTACATACTATTTTTGCTGCTACAAAATAAATAGCTAAAACAAATTCAGATATTAAATTTTTGGCTTTCAAGTTTCTACATTTATTCTAGGATAAATGATAAATTTTCGTTCTGAAACCATTGTCAACAATTATTTTTCGGTAATAAAAAAAAAGTTTCGAGATTGATCTCGATAATAACAGATTATCAACTTTGATAAAGCCAGAAGTTTAATTCTATGATCATCTTTTAAGGTTGGCTCACTATTCTATGCTAACCAAATTTGTTCTAAAACAATGCATTATTTGTAAAGGTATTTTTTATAAACATTATATTAATCCTTATCAAAAAACTATTTTTAAACCCTTAAGTGATAAAAGTGGCTTACGCGAACGAAGTTACGGAGCATAGCTAGTTTTTAATAAAACTCTTTTGTTTTAAATAAAATCACTGAGCTTCTAATGAACAATTAATATGCGATAGAATGAAGGCTGAATTTCATCCACTTCACTCGTATTTATCCATTCGATCTTCATAATTTGGGATCGCTTAATTGAAGTCTGCCTTCGTTCGCTGTTAGTTTAACATTTTGTTAATTAACTCATCTCTAACGTAGAACTCTTTAACGCTAAGAGACAATTATTAAACAGTAATTGAATTCGTGTTACTGTATCGAATATTACCGCAACTTTACTCGCGTGACTATATCGTACTGACAGTATCAGGCGTTATTTAGTAGAAATCCATGACAAGCTAGAAAACTAAATTAATTTCTGTCAATATGCGATTTAAAAAAAAAATGGCACTGGCATTTCGAGAGTAGCAACAGAAGTAAACACGAAAATAAGTAATCGAATTGAGAACCTCGTCCTTTTTTTGAAGTCGGTTAAGGAGTCATAAACAGTCATGACACAGAAACCGTCCCCACATGTCAAGTGTGCATTCACTGACATCTTTACGAGAGAAGAGGCTTCAAACCTTTACGCCAATTAAAATAGTTTTAGTTTTTTGTGTCCCGGCGACACGGTGTCGGGATTTGGGTCAGGAACGCGAGATTAATTGGGTTCAAACTCGAAGCATTCTGTTAACGCAAGTGTATTTACACTATTAATTGATATAATTACAGTCTAGACTTTATAGTCATTGCAAACGGTATTCTAAGCATTTTATTTTATTACTAGCCCCCAGTACTAGCTCGCGCGATGTATCTGGCTAATAGCATATTGGTGAAGAGGATGGCTTGAAATTAATAGGGGAATGGTCCAAACCCTGACCTCGGTGGGCTTTTGTCTTACCAGATTCAACAAGTTGTAGTTAACCGATCCTGGATGTGTTCTTTTTTGACAGCCAGCAATAGACGAGTCAACGTCATACTCCTGGTTTGTGTATCTATTAGCCTTTAATCGCCCACTGCTGAGCGTAGGCCTCTCTTTATGCCACTCTCCCCTACCTCTCGTAACTCGCATACATCCACTATCCGCCCCTCTCCTGATGTAGTCAACCCATAGTGCAATGGGTCGGTCTAGATTTCCCCAACCCATTCCACGCCACCACACAGCAGCTTGAGTACACCATCACCATTTAAGTCACCGTCATTTTGGACCTGTTTATGTACCTGTTTAATTTAAATAGGACCGAATACTTAACATTTAATTAATATCATTTCTTGTTACAGACAATTTGAATACGGCATCCTTAGCGCTTCAATCCGCTTACACTGGCGCTGTCTTAAATTGTAAACAATGCATTTAATTGGTGCAGTATTATTGCGCATAATTGTACGAGAGCACCGACCCAAGCTCGGATTGTTTACAAACGGCATAATAACTCTATTTATAAAGCGTTTCGTGTATAAATAACCTCGACCCGACTTAAACACTTGGTCCTAAAACAAAACAGATGTAAATTCGAACAATGAAAACATTAACTGCTTTATATACTTTATGCTATCGATGGTACAGCTGATAATATAGCTCTAACGTAATGAAATCTGTTTAAAATAGTTTTTTTTTTAATTAAACTGAGGTGGCAAAAACTCATACACGTCATCTGTTGGCAAGCAGCTAGTACAGCACAGACGCTTGCGAATTTTAAGGACGAAA
>JANCMC010010975.1:856141-948235 GCA_024363005.1 Charaxes varanes | reverse complement strand
TATTCCTTTATGCGGAGCGAGAAAATTAGTTAGGGAATAAAGTAATATTCGCGAAACAAGAGATATACGACGTAACAAAAGATATATGACGCTCTAAGCCTCCCTTAATGTGGGTTGCCGCGACAAATTTAATTTTGAACGAGGTAGAGTAATAACATATTGACTCCCGTAACTAAAACAAGGCACGAATATACGAAACATATAACAGCTTTATATATCCAGAGATGAGTGAAAAAAGACATCTTATATATTTCCTTTTTACATAATTTTGAATATACATATAGTGTTGTCGCGTTTCGTTCGAAGTCAAAGTCAAGTCAAAGACAAAGACATAGACAAAGTCAAATTCAAAATCTTTTATTCATATAGACTTTTTATAAGCTCATAAACGTCATATGTATTATATATATGATTTTTTAAAGTCATTTAATAATTTGGTGATAAAATTTACGAATTAAAAGCTAAATTTACAAGAGTTCCTCGCGCCCTCTCTCAGTGCACTGAGAAGAGCCCACAACAAACTCAGTCGGGTTTTTCTTTTTGCTATCACCATTTTTACAATAATTCAGTTTTTGTGTACATAAATGAGATTTTTAAATATATATTGACATTATTTTGACGTCCTTAAATTTGTTCGGCTTGTGAGAGTTCCCGTTGACCTAAACCCCTCATTAATATCAACACAACAACAACAACAGCGACAACAACAACACACACAACAACAAGGCAACACTTTTGCCACCTGATGTTCAAGCAAATCTAAAGTATTCTTACCATACTCTTTTTAAGACATCTAAGAAGGTGCAATGACTGTCTTTTATATCTATAAGTGGAATTGCCACTTACGGCACGAAGCAGGGTGTGCATATATGGTATCGCGGAAGTTATGGTTCCCATGGCTGAGACGCAACAACCTGATGCATGGCGAGCGTGGTGCTTGAGCTTGGGGTTACACGTACGTGCCTTTACGGGTCACTCGCTTTAACACTGACAGTTCATACGGGCTTTGAGTAGATGTGAACCCGATTGGGAACAAGGTGACTTGAAGCTGACGTGAAGGGGAATCGATAATGTTAGGATGTTTTTATAAGTATTGCTAGCTGTTTCCTTCCACTTCGTTCGCTTGGAATCAAACTTGCGAGAACCCTTATACCACCTTAATGTAACTTTTGAAAGATCCTTTCTTAGCGGATATCTACTAATTATAAACTACCTCATTGCCAAATTTTGTCCTTGTACGTCTTGCAGTTTTCGTAATTGCGTGATACAATTCTCTTTTATGTATATAGAAAAAAAAACCTTATTTTAATACGGCAAGAAATTTAATACGGCGAACATCAAATTAGATAAGGAACAAAAAAATAAAAATTCACGCAAAAATAACAAGCCAGAAGCGATGTTGGCTAAACGATCGGCTGACTTGTTGCCAGAAAAAAAAACTTTTCAAATGAAATTTCCCTTAGAAGACGTCCCAAATTGAGTGTCGTCCCAACTTGAGGCAGTTTACTTCGTACCTTGTCAAGTACCGCTCTAGGGACGGAACAAAGTTCGCTCGCGAGGGCTTTAAATTCCCTAATGTTTGTCAAAATATACTTAAAGCTGTCGTGAAGCGCTTAAATCAATTTATTGTGAAGGTACTCAACAACTTTTGAAATGTTACCTGCTTGAACTTCACTCATAGACTTCCATATGTGTAAACAATGCGTGAATGTTTAATGCCATTTCTAGGCATTTGGAATGTGTGTATCTATACATGCGTGATCATATTAGACATATGTACATATATGTAAAGAATGAATGAATTAAAAATTAATCGCTAACTAAAAATTATCGCTTCGTAGCGAGCTCATGAGGTAGGACCCCGGACGGTTTCGAAACTAGCCGGGCAATCCCGATATAACATACGCGTGAGTTTAATAGCCGTTTATATAATAAGTATAATTTAAATGCTATTTTAATAATTTCGATACCAATTAGGTAAGCTTTTCTTTTAGTACCTTCATACCTTCTTGAAGCAATGGTAGAATACACGCTGTACCCCGCAACTTCATCCGCTTAAAATTGCGAAATCCCTTAAACCTTCTGGCCCTATCGAAAAACCCTTTCTTAGCGGATGCCTACTAACTATAAACTACTGAATTTTATCTTTGTACGTCCCACGGTTTTCGTCATTTCTTTTTAGGTGACCTTTCACTCTTATATACAGGCTGACTGGTGAGACATGATACTCGAGGACCTGATATTTATTGATCACATATGACGAAAAAAAATTAACATGAAATGAAAATATCAATTAACTACTACGTGAAATTAAGAGAAAGTTAACTAGTTATGTACGGAACGCATGGACATACTAGCGTGGACGCACGATGATGGTCCGTTTTCCCTTCACACTTTAGTCCTGGCTTAGGACAAACACTGAAAGAATATTTCAAATCCTGAGATTAACGCTTTCAAGCAAACATACAAAGCGTTATCATTTCCGAAGTGCCAGTGTTCGGTTTTTTTACTTATTACATATAGGTCTGTATATAGAGTGCAAAAACTCAAGTTAAGACATTTTTGTCTGTTTATTCTGGGTAATCTTCAAAACAGCTGAAACGTAGATAGCCAATTTTAAAAGGAATAACACAGACTACTTCGCTTTCAGCTATACAATTTGGGTTCTGCATAGCAAAATAAAAACTCTCAAAGTTACAAAGTCACTGAATTCACTCAGACAAAGTCGCAGGTTACTGGTATGTCCATAAATCCATAAGGACTCTTGATACAAGCTATGCACATACAGAATATTAGACATACCTAAAGTATTTTTTAAATATTTTTTCAATTCATAGTATTCTTTAAAAGAAATTGTTTTAATTTTTTTACAGACTGTATACGTACATATACAGAGTCAAATTAATTTAAAATTTTGTCATTTCTATAGCAACAACGATGAATGCATACTATGTTATCATACGATAAGAATGCTTATTTAGGTCAATATCTGATGATAAGCGTTGTCTCATACTTGTGCTATTTCATATCTATAGTCACCAGAGAATACACAAATATAGTTTATATAGCCTTGGACAAATGGTGCTAAGTTATTCTTATATGGTTTGCGTGTAAAACTGTTATGTTTAATTTCTTGCTTCAATGGAAAATTTATCAATTATGATTCATTTATCAACATATTTTATTTAAAACTAGTTGTGACCCACAACTACGCCTGCATTATAGTTAGGCCAATAATTTTTGCGTGATGATATAGCCCATAGTCTTCCTCGATATATGGTCTATCTAACACTAAAATAATTTTTCAAATTGGACCAGTAGCTCCTGAAATTAGCTCATTCACATAAACGAACAAACTCTTGAGCCTAATATATTAGTATAGATTTGCTCAAATTAAGAAGAAAAACTTTTTTATTAATTTTTAAAAATTTAAAAAATAATTATATTAAATTTCCTATCGCCTATGCAGCTTAGCATTTATAGCGAATGTTCAAAATTAACCTAAAACATTGTAACTTAAATATGAGAATGTTACAAATATGTAAAACTTTTAATATAACCAGCTATGATTAAGATTTACCGCAGAGCTAAACTTCATCACATATAAACTTATTTTTATATTAAAATGTAGGTACTTAAGACAAAAATATATAAAACAGTTTTTTTTTTAATTTTCAACAGTCAGTTTTCTTTGGTTTAGCAAAACATTTCACTTTGGTCATACACCTAAAATGTAGGATATGAAATTGTACACAAAATATGAGTAAGATTTTTGGATATATACATGGTCCTCCTCATCAATTGGGCAACCCAAGATATCAAGATTATCATTTTTGGATAATCTGCATCTGATCCGTCTAAATTTCTATATTAGAAAAAATGAATACACTTAATTTATTACTAGACACTTAGAATCTACATAATAATTAATTGTTGTTCATTAGGCTCGCTTTAACTCGTAAAAGGCTGGACTAAGATTTAAAACGAAAGAAAGGAAAAGTCGGAAGTTTATTAGCAGATTCGTTCGATACATAAACTAGATGATGTCTGTACCAGCCCTTTTGACTGAAATGCATACAGCCAGTGTCACATTTTAAGGAAAATACTTGAAGGAAATTGGTTCATTGTAATAATAAGAGACTAGCCTTAATTCGTGTCAGAAATTCTCTGTCAGGTCTGCTAGTATACAATAAATAAATGCAGTTATTACACTGCTATAGTACTCACCTTTGATGAAGGGCTCGTTCACAATATTGACATCTTCCTGAGGGATCATATCCATAAGACGTGCAATGTCGGTAGCTAACATATGATCGACTACCTCTAGCAGCTTAGGCTTCAGTGGGTGGAATTTAGTGAAATCGTGATTTGCTAACGTTTCTTGCATTTTCTTAATATCAGGGAAATCTCCTGGAGAAATTTGTTGCTCTCTCTGTATTCTGTCATATACTTGGCCTAAATTTTTAATCAACTCCTTCTTTTTACCATCTTTACCGAACATTGAGGGCATCTCCTTTCTTAACTCACTAACTATGTAAGCATGCACTTTAGCAAGCCGTGCCCTTTTGATTAAATCGTTCAGTTTACGTAATGCAGCGTTTCGTGGTAGAGATTGCATATCTCTAAAAAGATCTTGCTCCTCATCTTCGAATAGGCGTCTGTTTACATCGTAACGAAGAGGCTGATCCCAAAAAGATCCTATATACACGCGAGCCACCTCAGGCGTTTGCAACACCTTGCCCAGAGACCACATCAGAGCACCGTAAACACGCATCAACTGCTGGTGATCTATCATATCTGCCTTATTAAGCACTATGCGTATTTTATCGTCGTGACCTCTTAAAGCTTCAATACTTCGTCGAAATTCATCCGAAATATCGAGCTTATGGGCGTCGAATAATAAAATAATACGATCTACACGTTCTGCAAACCATTCTAACACCCCTGTGAAATCGTAACCTCTGTCTACTCGTTGTTTCTCACCAGACAAAATACCGGGTGTATCTACAATTGAAATTCCTCGAAGTACCGGCGAATTTAGAGTCGAACACTGAAATCTGTTTAGGAAGGCGTTGCCGAATTTACTAAGTGGGCGAAACTGCTTTTTGGGGTCAACTACAAGTGCATTTCCGGGTATCATACTCTCTTTTTCATCGTACATGACTGCAATAAACCTATCGGTAGTGGGTTCTGGCCCAATGCGTATGCCCGGGAAGTCTCTCTCGAGGAGGTATTTGATAAAAGTAGTTTTACCGGTGGAGTATTGACCCACCAGTAGAATCATGGGTTTTGCATCGAAATCGGGATCTTCCAGCTGTGGAGAATGAAAGTCGTGAAACTGATAGTGTAATTCGAGTGGCAAAAGTTTCGTTTTATAAATTCTTTTAAGACCCTCTACGACATTTTCGATACTTTCTGTTTTCTCTCCTTCTTTTTTTAACCAGCTAAACATGGTTACGGCTTTATCTTTCAGTAACGGTTAAAATAAACTTTTATGCACTAATTCACTCACTGCACCACTTAAATAAGACAATTTATAACAACTCTAACAAGACCTGTACGATCATCGTCTCTCATAAAAATGGAATGAATGACAGTGACATGAATGACGTGTTTGACGAATGACATTGTCATTCGCTAATATACACAGATCGGCAACACTGATATTTTATTTTACAATACCTACTTTGCAAGCAAAAATTATTGTAATACGACGTAATTTGGAACGATGTTTGTTTGTGAATGTAAATATATTGTAGTGTCGGAGCCAGGCACAGCTTCATTTTAATGATCATTTCAATTATCATGTAATGTGGCCGGGGACTTTGCGTAGCTGCGCGAAGTTTTGTAAAACTTTGTAGTCTTCAAGGACAAAAATGTATAAAAACTTTGAGCTATGTCTGGCTCTGGCATAAAATTAATCTATGTTCCATTCTTATTCCTAAGTCTAATATCTATGGTTTTGTAATATTGTTTCTTGGTTTTAATCTCTGTTGTATTTTTAATTCTGAGTAAACATGTTACGGCACTTCGCCAAAATAATATTTTTTAATAATATATGTGAATAAGTATATAGAAATCTGAAAAATGACGATATTTCACGATGAAATTGAAATCGAAGACTTTGAATATGGCGAAGATGAGGATATGTATTATTATCCATGTCCATGTGGGGATATGTTTCAAATAAGTAAGGTTAGTTATTGGAATTTAGTTTCTATTTTACGAGAATATTGTGTCCTATTGATATGTTTCTTACAGGCGGACCTAATGGCAGGTGAAGAAGTCGCAACTTGTCCCAGCTGTTCTCTGGTTGTTAAAGTTATTTATGATTTGGTAGGTGCAACTTCTTTAAATATTTATATACATAAGAAAAAAGGTTAAACATGTATTATATTTTTATAGGAGAAATTCAAAGCAGAAGCTGAAGAAATACATAGTACAACAAATGAAAAGGGAATAGTTAAAGCATAATGAGTAAGACTTAGCAGCCTGAAGGTTGCACTGCCGCTTACAAAACTAAAAAGACGACAGCACATCAAGATGGTTTAAGAAATCATTTTGATTTTGGAGAAACAAACCGAGTATTGTGATGATGTGTGATACTATGATTAAATGTAAATAAAATAAATATGTGAAACCTTAAATGCTTTAATTTATATTTTTATAATGCTTTATAGTCTAATTATTGTAGAAGTAAAAAGATATTTGTAATTATCTGTATATAAGCTGTGTTTATTTGTTTTTAATCTGTAATTATAAGTACTTTTAAATATTATTAACACTCAATTAATGAAACACTAAAGTCAATATTCCATTGTAGTAAAAAAAATGTGTTTAAAAAAGTTACTAACACAAAATGCTTACTTCAGACACATTTATTATTTTTTATTTTATAAATATATCTTACAATACACTTTTGACTTATAATTTAAAGCGCTTAATACATAAATAATGAAAATATGTAAAGCTTCAAATAAATGCAAATTGTCATAAATCAAAAACTGTTCACTAATATGTGCCCGCTACCAAATCTGGCCAATTTAATCGTGTATTGTCATTCTTTATCAACTATATTGTGAATGCATGCAGTCTTATGAAAAATATAAATATCTACGATTAGTTACATTTGTTATTTAAAATGGAGCATGAAAACTGTCTAACATGATTATATCATGCATCACATTTATAATTTAAATATAAAAATATCAACAAACATTATGATATACATTGATTTAAAAAAACCCAAAATACTTGAAATATAAACAGGGATTTAAGTAAATATATTAGAGTGTTCTTAAATAAATAATCAGATGTTTAGTGGTTACATTTAAATACTTTCATACTGTAATACAGTGAATTGATAGAATTTTTATATACTGATGGAAGTTTTAAATTTTTAGATACTAAAAACTACTATTTCTAGTAACAAATACACCCTTTTTTATTCTAATCTAATTATTGGCTACACAATAAATGTGAATGAAAACTGTTATATATTAACCGATTCAGTACCTTTTTTGGTAATACACTTTTTTATCCAAGTAAAAAGACAAATGCAATCTATAAAGGATTGTACTACCTAAATAAAAGAATTAACAGCACATATCAATTCTATATATTCCAATACATTACTGTATATATAAAGGCTGCTAATAAATACCAT
This sequence comes from Charaxes varanes, assembly GCA_024363005.1. NCBI lineage: Eukaryota > Metazoa > Arthropoda > Insecta > Lepidoptera > Nymphalidae > Charaxes > Charaxes varanes. The sequence goes on along the minus strand of JANCMC010010975.1, from coordinate 940,569 downwards.
AATATATTATTACTTATTTAAACAGATTAAAACATAATCCCTATTTGAACACTGTATTCAAGACCTAGTTGGAAGGATACATCTGAGCTATATTACTTAGTATAACTTTAGCAATTTAGATACAAATATAAATTAATTACAATTATATTGACTTGATAAAATATGCCAATATATTTAAGCATGTTTTTATGATTTTGAATAAGCATAAGTAATTGTTATTATATTTAGCATATTGGAATAATATACAAAAATAATTAAAAATTATAATCAATATCCATGTTATTTTATTCAATTTTGTCATGATTTAAACTAGTTGTCGACTAAAGTAACATCATTTAGTAGAAATATAATAGACAAGTAACAAAAATTTGACTTAGCTAATACTGATTTAAGAAGAAACTATTTTAAATACAATAAAAAGATTTTTCTAAGCATTACATAATAAACTAACATTATTTGGTCAAAATATTACAAATATGTTATAACTACATACATAACTAAAAAAAATTATACAGTTATACTTGGTGTTAATACAAAATGTATATATTAAGCTTTTGCTTTTAAATTTAGTCTAATTACTGTAATATGACTAGAAGAGAGGGATGTTTCTTAAACTACTGGCTTTTCATTAAGATTCCTTATCCATTATATGACGATATTCGAGATAGCATTTTGAAATGCGGTTAACAGTGTGTTTATGTTTAGTTTAATATTATGAACAGGTGCAATATTATATTCAAGTATTGTCATTAAAAAAATGAAATATAGAAATACAATAGTAGTCTAGTCATTTATTCATAGAGAAAATTGAGTCAATAATAAATAACATTGCTATCTGACTAACTGGAATATATTTTTTTTATAAAAATAAATTATTACATTAAGTGGGACTAGAAAATTTTCTAAGCATATTTATAAAAAATAAATATTAGAAATTGAAGTTAAATATCACAAGAACTTAAATTGGTGTGCCTTAATTAAGCCGTATTGATGTCGGTTTTTTGCATAATATGACAAGATGGTAAAAAGCACATACATATATGATGTTATTTAAATTATACGGATTTTTTTAACTTATTTACTTATGTGTTAAAATTTGGTAATAAGTCCTATTTTCACAGATTTTTCACTTTTAAACCCTATTTAACTAAATTCCATTAAATCGCTAAAAATTGTTGAAATACTTCCATAGAGTTAACATTCACTTTTAATTATTGTTGGAATTGGCTATTTTCAGTAAGAAAAAAATGTTTTGCCAAATATGTATAAATTAAAACACAAAATATACAATAAATACCTATGTATACACTTATTAATTTTATTGTAAATAAGATATTATCTAATATTTACCCTAACCAAGAAATAGCTACAGGTTAAAAAATGGAATAGGTATGATCAATTTGAAATTAACATTTAAAAATAATTAATACTGGCAAGAAAGTAAAAATTAGGCAAGTTTTGCAATACAATTTGTAATAACTGTTACATGTCATACACTTAGATTTCAATTGATTGATTAGGACTGATTTCGCCAGTTGCAAGGTATAAATAATACATGGAGCCAATGTGTATTTCTTTCACTTTCTTGTAAAAGCAAGTAAATAATGTCAGAATAACAGTGAATTTTACATTTTAGTGCGTACATTATCGTAGGCGAATGTGTAGACATTTTGTTGGTAGAAAACTTGCAGGCCATTTACCTAAAATAAATAAAAGTTACCTTCTCGGTTCAATCGCACTGTCTAGGGTGTCTAGGTGGTATTCACTTCGGTTCTATGCGGAGCGTGGCGGAGCTGGCGGCACAGATAGTGGAGGGGAGAGTGGTGCCGAATGTGCCGTGGAGAGAGGGGCGGCATGTGGCGCAGAAAGTGGGGAGAGTGGGGCGGCATGTGGTGTGGATAGTGGTGCTGTATGGGGCGCTGGGTGAGTAGAGTGTTGCGTCGGCATCGGCACGCTGAAGTGCCTCACAGCAGCCTCCAAGGCCACATTATTGCCGCTAAAGTAGGCTGACACAGCGTTGTGGAACAACAGCAGTTGCTTGTTCATCACTTTCACCTAAAATTGTATAAAATATAGTTTTCCATTGTATCAATAGTCTAGTCTAAACACTTAAAAATAAAATGAAGTTTTCTGTTGGTGACATGGTAATAAATTATCTTAGTACAAATATTTATTGACGTGGATAACGTCTAAATCGATGAACGCCACCGGCTGCACGAACGAAATAGTGTCACGTTCCGCCTGAGCCTAAGTGTTCGGTGTTATCACGTTAAATTATGGCCTATACATACAGGTATACATACTGACATGTGCTATACATACAGACAACCAAAGATTTACTTTTGAATTTGGACTGTCTAGCCATGTCAAAGCTGTGGAAGGATTTTAACTTCAATGGCAGATAATATATAATAATATAAAAATCTCAAGCCTTACTGTTGCTTGATGTCTTACCCGATTCTCATGCAGAAGCTTTAGCTTAACCGCTGAGTCGTCTCGCAGCCGTTCGTAGTGTCGACGATGACGCTCAATATTGGCAAGCAGGAGTTCAGGCGGATTCCCTCCACTCGCTTCAAGCTCACTGCGATACGCGTCATACTCGACTCTGAGGATAATACAGGTACATGGTTATCATCTCTATAGTATAGAGTTTAGATGCAAGTATATCAAAATTTTAGAAATGGCATGAAGTGACAGTTTTGATTGCATTTATTTGATTATTCACGATACTGTCAGCGGTTTGTGAGAGTTCCCGGTGACCTAAACTTTTGTTTAAAGGCCGGCAAAGCACCTGCTTCTGGTGGTACGTAAGTCTGTGGGGAAGTAAATAAAGCATGTTCATTCCTGCCACATATTTATATACACCTATTTACAATATATACGCAGTTAAGTATAAGAGATCACAATGTTAATTTTTTACTAGTCCTGTTGCTAAGTTAACGGCCGAATGTTTTAAATCACGCATGCGCGTTCACATTTTATTTTGGAATTCAAAAATATATGTTTTTAATAAGCGGCCTGATATATCCACAAGGCTATTGGCATTGGTGGTCACTTGTCGCTTGCCCCTTGGAACATAATAAAATTACTTTCGTTACCTTGCAGCTTCATACTGTCTTATGGTGAGCAGTGTATCCTCCATGGTCTTATTGGTGAGCGTATTGAGTGCGTTGTTGAAGAAGTGCAGAGCGGCCAACAGCGTCTCGCAGTTACGGGTCAGGGAGCGCTGGGTGTCCGCATTATATAAAAACCTGTCCAGACAAAATGTTCGCATTATAAGGTTGTACGAGTTTATATTCAATCTGAGATCCGCCGAAGCTCTCGAGGCTCGAGGATTGTAATCAATCTGAGGAATAAATATTATGCCTCAAATACTAGAAAAGAGTTATATGCTATTTCTGTTTGCTCAGTCTTCGCAAAGTGATTTTGTTTTACAAAGTCTACTTTGCCTTAACTGTGTTATTTCTGCCATTGCTAATATATAACTCCAAAAAAGTTTAATATCAAGGTAAGATGAACTTTTGGACCTACCATTTCCCAAAATGTTTACATTCATGAGTGACTGTGTTTGAGTGGGCGCATCTTGAGAAGGATATAGCCTGATCATATAGTTGGCATTTGAGTGGATCACTAGGTTAACCATTTTTTACCACAACCGGGCGATATATCCGACCTCCTTCTTATTTCAAAAGGCATGTAAAATAGTGGGTCCCAATTAATGTCACTGAGTAATATTAGTCGTAACATTGTAGAGATTGTGGGGGTTCCGGGGATGACGTCAGACAACAGTCAGTCATCCCAACTCTCTTCACATTCTCTTCAACTTAAGCTGACCCTGGTACGAGACCGGGATAGCGCTATGTGGAAGGTGCGTGTGCGTGTGCGTGTGTGTGTGTGTGCGTGCGTGTGCGTGCGTGCGTGGGTGTGTGTGTGTGTGTGTGTGTTTGACTCACTGGTTCTGCAGTTCCGGCGACTTCTGCGCGAGCTCTGCGAAGGCTTCACCAAGAGCGCGCTGCGTGCCAGCAGCCGCCGCCAGCTGTGCGGTGAGCGCGGCGCTCAATCGCAATACACCGCTATACTTTCGCTGGGTCTCTCGCAGCATCTCTATCTGTGCCTCCAACTCTGTAGGCAACATATTTTATTAAAGAAAAGTTCGTTTTATTGCTTTTTCACTCGGTCCCCTAGCGACTTTGTTGCTTGGAGGTGTAATTTAGAATGTGGGCCCTCCGACTTCGTCCGCGCGAGCCAATCATATCACTTAGGGTTTTAAAAAATAGTTTTCGCTTAAGGATTAATATCATGTTTCTAACAACTGCTTCACAAATAATGCATTATTTTAGAACTAATTTGATAAAATAGGTTATAGTGAGCCAACCTTAAAAGATACGACATTTTTATATAGAACTTTTAAAAGGGAAAAATTCTGTCATACATGAAATTTGCGAAACTTTAACCGTTTACACAGCACACGAAATGATGTATAGCCTATTATAGCCTTTCTTAATAAATGAGCTATGTAACATTGAAAGTATTTTTCAAATCGGACCAGTAGTTCCTGAAATTAGAGCTTTCAAGCAAACAAACAAACTCTTCAGCTTTATATAACGCTATTTTTTAAAATAACTTCGTTAATAGTTCATTATTTTTTTGTAATGTATACAAAATAAATGATAAAAATGGTTACTGTGGATTATACCTAGAAGATAGCCATATGACAGCGGTGACTTTTTTATACATCTTCTTAAGATCTATAATTCTGTAGTACATTATTTTCATATATCTCGTAAGGTTTAGCCAGCGCATGCGACGTAAAGGGAAAAAATACGTTTTTTACGACATTGAAACGACGAGGATTCGATACATGCGAGTTCTCAAGACGAGGTAACATTAATGTTTCATTTCATGTTTGGTTTTGAACGCTAATATCCCTTGTACGGCACCGCGTACCGCCCCTACCACCCGCACTCTTCTGACTCACACCCGCTAAATCTAAAATCATTCGCAGACCATATTTTGCTTCTGCGGACCACTGCTTGGAAACGATAGCCTTAGATGAACCACAACGAACAAAATTCATTTTTACGGACATAGTTTCTCAGATTATAGAAATTAATAGTCTAGTCAAGGAGTTAAAAATGGTGAAAATACCCTTCGTAAAAATACGTGCGATCTACTTTGATCTGAAAAGATATATATATATATATAAAGCAAAGAAGACAAGAAAGTTTTCTGCAAATATCTTCAAAATTAGAAAAAATCAAGACGTAAAAAAAAGATTCTTAAAACAAAGGAATTTTGTTATGAAAAAAGTCTCACCTCTCGAAACTCTGAATATAAGAAAGTGTCAAAATAATTCTTCTAACTATGCAGTAATATTATCACTACATAACCGATCACAAAGGATGCCTTTTTGCTTAGAACCAAATCAGTGCAGTAATGTTGGATGTATTTTCATTACAGCACTATTTTTGATTTGATTAATGCGCTGTTTTTCATTTTGATATATATTTAAAACAGAGGTTTAGTGTTTCCTATTAACTAAATTACATTGCAACTTTTAAATTTATTTTGGTATAGTAACTTCCTAGTTCTTTACTGCTAAGCATTGCCTAGATTCCGATAATGAACGATCTTACTCGGTTACCATTCAGCGGCTACCTTACCTTAACCCATCTATCGCACTGCCAAGCTACCCTCAAATTAATAACACGCTATCGCTATCAATGGAGTACGGTCAGAAAAAACTAATCCACCGCGCGTCATTCCAAGTTTGAATTTCATTTGTGGAATTTAAAAAAAGTAAATTTGCATCCGGAGCAGCTTTTATTTTGGTGAGTAAGGTGGCAAAGACCCTTTGGAAAACAGCCACAGAAGCGGTCAATCGTTTTGTTGTTTGCTAATGAGTTGCACGGCGGTACGTCACTTCTGTTAATAACTACGTATATGATGTGCGTACATATACTTGAGCATCGTATTATTGTTTAATGTAATCACATACTGAGAAATGTGCAATAACACTTTTAGATTATGTGAGTTTCTGGATATGAAGCAGTATTTAACTTGCAGTATAAATTAATATATAATAAAAAATATATATAAAAAAAATTAAAAAGCCCACTAACGCATGTAAATAATCCGTGTTATTCACTCACTAGTCAAATATATTCTTCACGTCCCAAAGACCTTTGATAACTCGACTTGTTAGCAATATAACATTAAAATTACCAATTCAGTTAATCCCGCAGTTTTCGAGATTTCGTGATAGGTGACCTTTTGCTTTTACAGGGTGTAAAAGTTATCGTACAGAATACACATGGGCGTTCAGTACATTATCCTGGACTCCCAATTGGTGAAATTTTTCGTTGGGTTTTTCTTCAATTGTACAATTTTTCTACCATTTTTTTTAACTGAAAAATTTTCTTAACTGAAAATACTGTATAATATCATTATTACTATCTGTCTCAATACGATTTTAAATCAGAAGCAAATTTCTTCAATGTTTTTACATCAAACCGCAATGTAAATAAAACTTAAAAGTACGTAACAAGAGTAGCGCGGCGCGGGTCGTTGACTTGTTTTTGCGCGTCAACATTTTGTTGACGATTGCTTCCAAATGTTCACGATACATTGCGCGCTAAAGAATGGGATGAGGATGGCAATATTTGTAACCTCTCATTTCCGAGATGAATGATTTTTGTCATTTTATTTAGGACATTAAATGCAGCCTTCTCACAAAGTTTGCGGTACGAATTATTTTACACCTTGTAAAGTTTCGATAACATTAAATAAATTTGCAACTAGCAGTGCAATAGAAGTTGTTATTTTCAACCGACTTCAAAAAAAGGAGGAGGTTATCAATTCCATGCCATCTGCATCAATTTAGCGGAGAACCTATTTGGCTTGGTACCGACTTCAGCACATCAGTAAGTGTCTACTGATATCTCGATATATTTTGTATCGACAAATATGTAAATGTGATTATTTATTTATTATTCATTTATTTATTTCTATTTGCGATGGATTTCATCAAAGTAATGCCTAATTCATTCAATATTGTTTGAATTAAATTCTCATAATGTTTACGATAATATATTAAAAGATAACAAAATTAATTTTCTCTAGCATACATTTAATTTGTGTTTTAGGTTCATTTTCTACAGACTGTCATGTGTTTTATTTGAGAAAATTTATGTTTTTCTAACATAATGTATTCTTCAATAAACATCTAAATGTGATGGTTCTTGTAGCGTAATTTCATTTTTACTTCCACATACTTATCCAAATCTTTTCATACACTTTTTATGAAAAAAAAGGAAGTTAAAGCAAATTAAATATATCATTTAAAAAAATATGAAAATCATGATATTTTTAGGATTCCGTAGTCTTACAAGAAACCCTAATAGATTCGCTCTGTCCATCCGTCCGTTTGTTCGCCCTTAAGGTGGTCCCTCCCCTAGTATTTTCAAACTATTAGATGTAGAGACTTTACATTGTCCTTGTTGATAGAACATACTAAGTACTTATAAGGAAGATTAGTTACAGCAAAATCGGAAAAATTTTTTAAAGTTATTAACTTGACTGGCTCGTTGGCGCAGTGGACAGCTACTCTGCCTTAGGCTCCGGAGGCAGTGGATGTACGCTACAGAGGCCTGTGATGTTGGTAATGTTGCTTTGACGGAAGTCATATTGTTTTTTGTGAGAAGAAATTAGGTCCACTGTTTCTAGTTAAAAATGTTATCTAACTGTTATATTTACTAGAGACTTGGACAGCAAAAAAAAGCACGAATTGACTTCACCACCACCTGATATGCTTATTCCACTAGAACCTTGGATATCCTTTTAATAAAGATCTGACTATCATTCCTGCAAAACTAATATCCTTATATACGGATGTAAAAGTCATCGTACCGCAAACTTTGGGATAAGGCTAAATTTAATATCGTAAATAAAATCACACAAATTATTCATAGCCGAAATTAGAGGTTACAGATGTTGCCATCCTCATTCCATCTTTGAGCGCGCAATGTATCGTGAACATTGGGAAGCAATCGTCAACACAATGTTGACGCGCAAAACAAGTCAACGACCTGTGCCGCGCTACCCCTGTTACGCCATACAAAAATATACATTGCGATTTGATGTAAGATTATTGAAGAAATTTGAAATCACATTTGGACAGTTAGTCATAATGATATTATGCTGTATTCAATTAAAAAAAATGGTAAAAAAATGTATATTTCAAGAAAATGAATATTTTGCTTGGCGTACGTTTATATATATTTTTAAACATGGTAGAAGGTGCAGGCTGAAAATCAGCGTCGTGTGCCCACGGCTGACAGCGTTCCCTCCCCTGGCTAGCCAAATCTGATATGATCCCACTTGTGCGGCTTTAGATGTTCTATCTAATAAAGAACTTATGATATTTCTTGACAAGTCAAGGTCTTTTAGTAAGTACTACAGGATTTCGCTGGCTGATCCTCGCTCCCACTTCTACCGCGTATAAACTGGTTTTGTAACCATTTTTGGTAAGCGCATTTGTTAGGTCAAATTTGTTGTTATTTTTATTAGGAGGTCTTTAGGGCTGTTGGTCTTCCATAGAACTGTAAGCACTACAAGTACTACTTTGATTATTGTCCTTGAGAGAGTGAATATGACGACACAGCAATATTATCTGGGATATTATAATGTTTTTGATACGATCCATCAAAGGAGCCCAATCGGCTGAAGAATATCAGATGGAGAGAGGCAAGTGCTTCTCGATTGAGTATTCGAAACTCCTTTAATCAAATCGATCTCTTTACAAATTCAATTTTATTTACGAATAATCGAAATTAAATGACATTTAGATTAAGCAAGCTTGTTTACTTTTAAGGAATTGAAAGGGATACCAATAAAATAATTATAAGTGTACTGAAAGGGTTATCCTCATTTTTTGTGACACACCAGATATTCGCTCGTTCTTTTTATTTTAATATCCCAGTCGATAATATTACTCTATGAATACAAGTGGAGCGAAAAAAATGAGAACTGCCTTTACCGCAGCTGTGTAGGATTTCGAAGGAATGGTCACTGATTATATTATGTTTGTAGTCTAACAGATGTTTCGCAAAATGTATAAAACACACTTAATCGTAAGTCGTATTGTACAGACGAAGACTATACTAAGGATAAAACTGCTTGGAATTGAGTCGTTCCAGCTTTGTAATGTATAGTTAACATGCAGAAAGACATTAAACTCATTTTTGTAAGAACTATTTTTAAAAGAGTGCCTAAGGAGTTTCTTGCTAATTCTTCTCGTAGCTCGGCTCTTCGAATCAGTGGTAGCTTTTAAAATATTTGACAATTCAAAAGAGTTTGTTAAAGTCTACTTGAAGAAGAAATCTTTTGAATCTAGAGCCTTTAATACACAGGTGTCTAATCGTTTGTATTGAAAATTTCATTAAGCCATTTATGAAATCATTTCCATTCTTCCAATTTTGTCGTAGAACTGAGGTAAATGTATTGAAATGAGACATTTAAAGACGATTACTTTCTTTTGAATGCCGTAAAAGGTGACTGTGGGACTTCTAGAGCTTCTAAAAAACAGGTGTATCTAGCGTTTGTATTGAAAATTTCAGTAAGTCATTTCTGAAATCATTTCCATTCTTCCAGTTTTGTCGTAGAACTGTGGTAAATGTATTGAAATTAGCTACTTGCAACGTATATAACATTTAAACACGATTACTTTGCCCCCCGATACACGGAAAAGGTCGGATATTTGTAAACCAGTTTTAGAATGGGTCACCCATCTATCACTCGGAAGCGGTAGGACCTCCTTAACCTAGCAATCAACTCAAATGCCGGCCACTGATTAAGTTAAGACCTCCTCAAAGTTGATCCCATATACCCTGATAATATTATCATTATGTAAATGTATGAAAGGACATATTACTAACATTTATAGGAAGATAAAATCTCCTTATAATTATTTAAGCAGTCGTTTCCTAAAAATGAACTTACTTTCATGAAACATTTCTAAAAAAATGAAGTGAAGAATTTGGTAAGGATAGAAAAATAAAACCATATTACACAGCCCGTGAAATTTAAAATAGACGCAAAAAATGTCTTATTTGACACTTTTCCGCTTAAAAGTACTTCGGTTTTCTGATCGTTCGTTTAGCGTTGTCCTTCGTAAATGTAAAGTCATCTTTTTTCACGTCGCAGCTGATTTTCTCGAACAAAGGAGGAGACAGCGTTAAATTATTCATACATAGAGTACATATGTAGTGGCAGCAAAAAACTCGGAGACAAAGTGTCGTCTTCCGTCGGATCCTCGAGCCTTCATTAGGGCCTTGGAGGGTGTAACTCGTGTAGTGCTTGTGACACGCCCTTCTCCCTTTATTCGCACGGAGTCACATTTTGTCGGATCGAAATATCGCTTTGTTATGTCGACTATACATATCTGAATTTATATCAATTAGAATTTTTAATGTTTTTAAAATATAAATTACATAAAAACACCATATGAGGGTCGATGTGGTAGCCTTCTGAGGTCTGGTAGCCGACTGGGACTGAAGTGTAGTGGCCGCCGCTGGCCAGAGGTGAGCCGTGGCTAGAGCCGTGGCTAGAGCCGCCTCCAACTACTAGGAGAGAAGATGGCGCGGAGTAACTGTAGCCGACGGGGGGCTCGGCAACGGCGCAGCCGATGAGGGCGAGGGCGACCTGGAACAAGCAATTTTTTAATACTTTCATCATGATTAATACTTACAAAAGGCCTATTGTATTGACAACTTTTTCCCAATGTGACAGTCAATAGTTAGACAGCATTCCATATTTGAAAATTAATGATGTTAATACATTAACCAAGAATGCACGAAGGAGCCAGAACTTTTAAAATTTCTAAAATCAATTTCCTAAATTAAAATTGTTTAAAGTGTCATCAGATTAATATAATGGAAAAAAAATTAGAAAAATTGACGTCCATAAGTGTTAATAGAAGAGCCAAATTAAATAATCAATTGGCACTTATGAATCTGTCAAAGATAATTTCCGAATCCAATCAGATTTGATACATTTCAAACGAGCACGATACGAATCCAGTAATCCGGGCACGGAACACGTTCTATCACTGATACACTGGGGGGTCCCCACCGCCGTTGGGGTATTGTCGCACCCACTCCTAATACAAGCTTTTAATTTAAGCTTAGTAGGAGGGGAATGGGGAATATTAGATAAACCTAAAAAGTATTCCTAATATTCTTTAGAAAAAAAAACAACAAAAAAAATCTAGTTTTATAAACGCGAAAATTAAAGAAAATGTTTCTACATTGTGATTAATTTTCCCCGGGACTGTTTTGGGTTCATATTTTAATAATGCTGGAAGTGATTTAAATTTCCGGAACAAATTGCTAATCGTCCCGATATTGGATTTCCTTGGAAAAGCACTTACGATATTGGATTACAAATGCTTTAACAAAAGCCTTGACAAACATTGGCAAAGAAATGTTTATTTAAAATTGCTATGGATCTTTTTTATATATATATATAACAAGGGGCAAACGAGCAGGCAGTACTCTTAAGTGACCACCGAGGCCCATTTTAATTTTATTTTATTTATTACTAAATTTTGACCCTACCAAATCTATATTTTAACTAGCGGACCTGCAGAAGTTTTCGTGTCCGAAACGTTGGGTTACTTACTGTTTACTATTTCTATTATCCTATAACATTAATTTTTTTTTTATTACTTTTGTATGTGTTGAACTGGCTTCATTCTTCAGACATGACCAGATATATAAAATATAAAATTGTTCTTCTCAAAATAAAGATATGTTAGTGCTAGAAAAAAACTGGTTAGTTGTAAAAAAGTTTTAATAACGACTGTCAGTCGCGATGTCGCTAATAAATGAAATAATTCAGTTCATTTTGTGGGTAAACTTATTATACAAATAAATGTAATAATTGATGAGTGAAATAGTTATTTTTGCATGTCCTAAGCCAGAACCAAAGTGTTGAAAACTGACCATCATCGTGCGTCCACGCCAGTATGTCTATGCTTTCCGTACATAATTAGTTAACTTTCTCTTAATCTCTCGTAATAGGTAATTGATATTTCATTTTATTCACTTAATAGGTATTCTCGTAACAGGTATTTCATTACATTTAACATTAATTTTTTTCGTCATATATGATCTTCAAATATGAGGTCCTCGAGTATCGGTAGTATCTCAACCGTTAACCTGTATGTGTATATATATATATATATATATATTCGCATTGTATTTTTTACAGAGATCCAGAGGATCCATTAGATCTTCACACTTTGATACTTCTTTGGGTACTGGATTCTGGTTGTGATGTAGAAGCCGCTTTGAAGAGAGAAACTGAGGTCAAACTTGTGGAAGTCGATATGACACAGGTACTCGAGACTTTGCTAGTAGATGGCCAAAGAAACCCTTAACGTAGACCTTATTAAATTAATTATTTTACAATTATCGTGTGATATATCTTGCTATGTGTGTCGTGTGATATGCTTAACGATCCCGCAGTTCTATCATGGTCACAAGAAACCTAGCTGCAGCACAAAAGGCGACTGATCCTATCCAACAACTCTTTCTTACCTTTAAGACTACTTAATATTTATTCTAAATAATATAGCTAATACAATAAATACAAGTGTTAAAGTAAATTTTTCATGAAAAATTTAACAAATCAGATATGTTAAATGGACTGTTCATTCATGATCGTTTAAGTCCGAAGGGAAAGAACAATAGATAAGTGTTTAGGGCAAAAAATTTCCAACACGAAATAAAAACAAAACCGCGATTCAAAAAGGCGAATGGAAAATTTATGAAGCATTGTTGGTTATTTAAGCCGAAATCAAATAATCTTTTAATTTATTCCATGATCGTAGACATAAAAGGGAATATTATCCAAGATCGTGGGCATTTATTCATAAGGTGTATAATAATATACCTTATGAATAAATGCCCGCGCCATTTTCAATTTGTCTTTTGTGAATATTATCGCAAGATTTCAATGATATTAAAAATGTATTCATTCCTCTTTAGGGTTCCGTAGTACTACAAGGAACCCTTATAATTTCGCTCTGTCCGTCCGTCTGTCTGTCTACCCATAAGGTAATCCCTCCCTCCGCTAGCATTTCCAAACTATTACGTAGGGACTTGAAATTTAAAAAAATACAATTAGTAGTAGCGCCATGAATTAGAGGTAGCGCCATAAATATTTACCTGTGTGGCCTCATCAACAATGCACACATCAAATGTGGTGCGCGCCAGCATCGGGTGCGTGGCTCCCAAGCAAGTGACACCCACCACTTCCTGCGACAAAATAAACAATTACATAAAAAATAAATTAGTACAAAGAGATAATTTCTTTAATGATAATAAATTAATTTGTGTAGATTTAAAAAACAGAACACCCAAAAATGTAATACGCATGAAAAACAATAAAATTTATAATTAATAGCAGAGGTGTGTCCATGAAGCAACTGTTTCAGAGGACGGTTTATTTGCCAGTAAATAGTCTGGCCAAAATTCAGCGCTCTAGAAAATTAGCCAATTGGGACAAAGAAAAAAAATGTTTAAATTACTTTACTCTCTAAGTGTTTCTTAAAATATACAAGTTAATTTTATTAACAATAAAATGAAATTATATAAAATTTCATGAACATCAACATTTTTCACTATTTTATTAAGTACTAGCGGACCCCGCGGACGATTGTCTGCCCGAACGTTGGGTTACTTACTATTTACTACATTCTATTATTCTATGTTATTACCGTTTCCTTCATCTTTTCCGTTCACGTTCAATAACGGTTAATTATTTTGGCGTTAATGGCTCAACCCTATAAATACCCACGTAAGCCCGTGAAGCTATTTGTTCCACCAGCGAGAAGAACAGTTTTTGGCGCCAATTCGGACAATAAGAGGAACGCCGCGGCGTGGCGCCAGTAGCCGCCGTTTGTATTTATTTATACCTTGTCTGCCTTTATTTATTTATATATTCATCTCGCGAACGTCACTTTCCGTGCAGTCGGTTAGAGCCTTTGATTTCATCGTGCGAGACACGGATTTAATCTAACGTTGTTCAACATAGCTTGTAACATAGAACATGAAAGCTTGTAATATACTTAAAATTAAGTTTGTGAACACGCTGTTGGAGTACCTAAGAAAGTAAAATAAAATAAAATAAAATAAAATAAAATAAATTAAAATAAACATGATACGACTTAGGGACTCCCCATTATTTATTTATATATTCATCTCGCGAACGTCACTTTCCGTGCAGTCGGTTAGAGCCATTGATTTCATCGTGCGAGACACGGATTTAATCTAACGTTGTGCAACATTACTTGTCACATAGAACATGAAAGCGTGTAATATTCTTAAAATTAAGTTTGTGAACACGCTGTTGGCGTAGCTAATAAAATAAAATGAAATAATATAAACTAAAATAAAATAAAATAAACATGATACGACTTAGGGACTCTCCATTATTTATTTATATAGTCAGTTCGCGAACGTCGCTTACCGTGCACCCGGTTAGGACCTTTGAGATATCGCGAGTTCTAGCGTCTTATATCAGAAACACCGATGCTATAGTTGCCTATCATATAACTTCTTTAACGCACTGCTGTAAGGTTTACTTGAATATGAAGTATTTGTGTTTGATATTATCCCTTCTAAACCTTAATCTAAGGGAATCTGCTAGCCAAGTGTTAACGACAAGTAATAAAACCTTTTTAATTTTCACTATTTGCTTAGTAATTCAGCCATTTTAATCAAATCTTTTTACTAATCAAGTAGTCAATTCAATGCCTGTTTTGTAGGTTGACGTAGTGTAGGCTGTAAGGGTTTCCTAGATTAAATCTATTCATACTTATTCTTTTGCCTTAATGATTCTCATGTTATTGTAATCCAGGAACACAGATCCTAAAATTACCAGATGTATTTGTATTTTTATTCATATTTTAGGGGACTTGGGCGATTTGTTCATAAAGTATGCTAGTGACGATCTTTTAGACTCGGAGTTCCAAGTGATAAAGAAGGTTTTTGATCTATACAGACCTGTATGGAATGTTGATCGCAGGAAAGACCTGAATATTGAATATGGCAGAACCAGCAAGGTAAGTAAGAACTTCACAGGCAAATAACAACAAAATAACTGTTGAATAGAAAGAAATCTTTACGTGATCATCTCTTATCATCTTTTTGCAGTCGAACCCCCTTTTTTTAAAGAATATTAGGAATACTTTTTAGGTATGTCTAATATTCCCTTTTTCCACTCCTACTAAGCTTAAATTAAAAGCTTCGGCGTGAAGTGGCGGCAATGCTGTCATGTCAAGTGATGGTATTGTTGTCGCGTTTCGTTCGGTTTGTGAGACTCCCTGGTGGCCTAAACTGGTCATTAAACAACGCATCTGCTTGCCTCCAAGTAGTGCAGATGTCCATGGGCGTCAGTAGGCACTTAGCTGCCTGCTGCCTGCTCGTTTGTCCTTTGTAATATAGGGAAAAAAAAGTTTGCTAATAAGTAAAGCAGCCTATGTTATTTCTTGTAAAACCAACAGTGAATTTCAATCAAAATTTGTCCTACCATTTCAATAAAAATGAACAATGACAGAAACAAGAAAGCAACACTATCCAATTTTGGAAATTGTTCGGAAGTGATTCGCATACATGCATTTCGGATATTCATTGTAAGTTATTCGCATACATGTATTTCGGATATTCATTGTAAGTTATTCGCATACATGCATTTCGGATATTCATTTTATTTATCGAGCGATTCGTCCCGGCTACTATATAGGTGTATTGTAGATTTGCATGTATTACGTATAACCTTCTCCTTAAATCACTCTGTTTATTTTTGAAAACCGCATTAAAATCCGTTGTTTAGATTATCAGATCTAAGCGTACAAGAACGGAAAGCGAGCGAAACGATCTTTGTTTTATAATATCAAGTGATGAATATATAAAGCTGAAGAGTTTGTTTGTTTGTACGCTTGAACGTCACCCGGTCGCAGCCAGAGCAACTTAACTTAGCGATCGACTCAAATGCCGACCACCGATTAGGCCACGACCTCCTCCGCATGCATATACATATGTATTTAGTCAAATTATTTCCTACTGTCCGCTTGTGACGGATGATCTCCAAAACAGCTGAATTATATTTAATGGAATTTTCATTAGCAGGTAGCTGAAGAATAACATTAAATTCGAAATTTAATATTTAGTTTTGTTAGATCGTGGAGTCAAAATAATTTAAAAAATATTTTTTTCAGTCCAAAAAAATATTTTGTATAGCGGACGTGGAAGAAGATTGAAAATATTAAATGACTAGCCGGCCCGGCAGACGTTGTCTTACCCGATGTACAGTTAAATAAAAGGACAAGTATCCTGAATTTATTAGTATTATTCAAATATTCTTTTGAATTGTCCTTACTTTTTTTTCCTAAGAAAACAAACAGAAGTCAAATAGGTTCAACCGTTTTTTGAGTTACACTGAAAAACATACCTAATCTAATAAATAATAATAATAAATGTATATACAGGACTATATGACTCACGGACGTCTGTTTCTAAGGAAGACAATGCCTGTGTTATAGGTAACGGACGCCTGTTACATACAAATATTTTTTTAGAAAATGTAAATATATACATATAGATAATACCCCCTAGACTCGAGGCAGGAATCGAATACGCCACCCTGATATCTTGAGAGTTACGGATATCACTTTCACATATATGAAGTTTTATTAGAGTCGACATGGATGAAACTTTTTTATGAGATAATTAGTACTTTGTTCCGCTTTGAGAA
This sequence comes from Charaxes varanes, assembly GCA_024363005.1. Taxonomy (NCBI): domain Eukaryota; kingdom Metazoa; phylum Arthropoda; class Insecta; order Lepidoptera; family Nymphalidae; genus Charaxes; species Charaxes varanes. The sequence goes on along the minus strand of JANCMC010010975.1, from coordinate 923,751 downwards.
CGGCGATTGTGCTGAAATTTTCTCTTTTTATATTGTAGGTACAAATTTAATATTTCCTGCTTCGTGACATAAATAGAAGCCGGTCGTCTTTATTATGAAGTAATTTTCAAACCTATTGCGTTTAACGTCAGATAGTAAAGAAAAACTATTTTACGAGCGCCTGATTGTATTGTGTATTTAAATAACTTACGCGTTATTAACATAGCAACATTATGACCGTATCATAAATTCGTACAGAATATACTATGCAAAAAAACTATAACCATAACATGGAATACACAATACAAGGAATACTTATGAAACTAACACAAAAACCAATGATAAATTTACTATTTACTAACTGTTAATGACCTTGGCACGTCCGTTCCCACTGAATGTCTGTCAAGGACTAACGCAGGCTGTCGCTAACCATTTATACATTATTTTGTTTTTGTTGTAACTAAAGTATGATTTCCAGTCAATTATTAAAATGTCTGGGGTATTTGTATTTTCAATTTGACCCTTGCCCTCATCTAGTAGAAAAAGTAGTCTAGAATTAGGACCCTGTTTTTAAACCTCGCTTATCACGGAAATGGCTGCTCCGAAGAGTATTTTTTAAAAAACTACTGGAAATAGACTAGTACTCCTATTTGTTATACAAATACTTGTCATAAACAACTTACTTGCAAAGAGATGTATGGATGGTAGGATATAAATTGGTAGATTAATTAAGTTTGATTTATTGACATCTGTGTGTATTATTTTTAGAACAGGCATCATAGAATCCCGCAACTGGTTTTGAGTATCATCATCTCCTGCAAAAAATATTTTTTAGTAAAATCAAGTAGCAATGGGACTCTACAATTTCACCAATGCAAAGTCAAAATCGTTTACTCATATAGACTTTTATTATAAGCACTTATGAATGTCATATGCATAATATTATTATTTTTAAATAATTTAATAAATTGGTGATATAATTTATGACTTAAAAGCTAAGTTTACAGGGGATCCTCACACCCTGCACTGAGAAGAGCTCGCAACAATCTCAGTGGGGTAGTTTTTTGTTATTACCATTTTCACAATAATTCAGATTTGGCTAGAGCTATTTATTTCCAAGCATTAACATCATTCAAATTATCCTTTACATTATAATATGATTTCTGAATGAGTTAACATTTTATAAAATGTTTAAATTTATTTAAAGACATCTCCCGAATGTCATAGGGGAGTTTGTTATGGAAACGTGTAAAGTTACTATTAAATGTGGAGTTAATTTTACAGAGCCTAGTAGAGTGCATTACTAGTCGGCAAGGAGGTTGTTTTTAGTCAGTAGACATTCGCTAAGAACGGATTTTCCAATAGAGTAAAGTTTTATTTTACGGCCATCATCACATCTAGCCATGTGTCCTGCTCAACTCCATTTTAGTTTGAATACCCTATATCCGACGTCCTTAACTTAGTGTGGAGTCGAATCCAATGGGTATTTCGAACTCGGTCTTGGAGCTTGATGCCGAGCATGGTGCGCTCCATGGCTCTCTGTGCAATTTTTACCCTATATATAATATATACATAATTTAATTTAAATTTGCCTATAAATAAATTAAATGAAGACAATGATGATGAAGTTAAATAAATTTATTCAAGGGACATTTCATTAAAATCACGCCTTTTCGCGAAGCAATATTAAACGACGGCCCTAATTTGAATCTAGATATAAACATTTGACACAGACTCTTGAGGTATCAACCCCTAAGCCTACAAAAAGGTCTTTAATTCCACCCGAATCACAAAATGCAAATAACTAGTAATTGTTCGGTAGGGGCGAGCGGCTGCGTATGACACACCCTCATACCCTCGGGGCTGTTTTTTGTAACACCCTGCTACACCCCTCGCTTCGATATAGTTATGTTTTGTTAAAGCTATCTTGGAATTTCTGTTTTTATTTGACTATAAGGATGCGAGCTTGAGACAATTTACTAACCGACATTCAAAACAGAAACAGGTTCAGAATATTATGATTATTAAACAGATTCAGATGATTAGGTATGTATATTTTGTTCGGTAATTAAATTATTTTTGCGTTCATTTCGCCGCTTGATCGCCCGTCCGCTTCTAAACTATCCGCAAAAGAGTTACGTTTGGCGCAGAATGAGTAATATTCCGTAGGGGGAATCTGACATTCCGCGCGAAACGTAACTCTGTTACGGATAGGTTAGAAGCGGATGGACGATCGCTCTGGCCGCTGCGCTGTTATCTTTTTTTTTGTTTCCATACAAAAATGCTGATATACATATGTGTGTATATAATATTTATAACTCGAAAAAAATATATATGCATTTCTGGGAAAAGTACCAAATTGCATAATTATCTTTTATTCAACAGATCATTGCTGATGCAGAATAATTATTTAATCTAAAAAATAAAAAGAACGTATATAACACTAAACGAAAACTAAAATATTCCACATTCAGTTAATATCAAACCAGCTTTCGGTCAGATAGCTTCTGATTGCATGAGTTATGAACCATTGACATCGTAACTTTCTAAAACTTGAATTTTCACTAAACATAGCCCTGCCAACTTAAAAGAGATCTAAACTACCCGCCAAACCCGTGAAAACAATAATTTCGACCCAATAAAAATATAAACGGAAAAGAAATGGCGCAATAAACAAAAATCACCTTTCTATGACGAACATAAATTCACTACACAGCCTTACGAACGATTCAAGACAACGGAACGTTACGAATAAAACCAATATACAATTACACTGGAGTCAGAAGGAGACAGTTAGATTCGTTATGCTGCGTCTTCAAAGAGAATTCTATTGGGCGATTTGTATCGTGTAAAACTGTATCTGCCCTTTCTATTGGTCGCCGCGCTTTTATATTTTTTTTCGCGTTCGGTTTCTCGTACCTGCCTTTTTATGATATCTGATTTTTATAGGGTACTTGTAAGCAGGTTTTACTGTTTATTGAATGTTTTTGGATTAGGCTGAATAGGTCTCGGTTTATGAAGTTGACTCCTTACGTTTTTGATACAAGGGTGGGTGTACAGTTATTTCTCATACTTAGATTAAATTGTATGCCGTAAACAAAATTAAACGGTTATTTTCGGAAATCCATAATTACAGAAAATTTTAAATAATTATTCTTGAATGTAACATGTGGCAAAAGCATTAATTATATTTTATTATGTTTGCTTAACCATTACATAAATTTCGTCAGCGCCCAACAGTTAGTGGGCATTTTTTTATTACAATAAACAAATACTAAACTTACTTTACAGATCTAGTTAAGCCTTTTTAAAAAGTTTTGCCGCGCGCTAAAGTCGCCACGACGATAGCCCAACGGAATCTTTCAGTTAGTCCGCGTTTTTCCTTCGTTGAATCTCCTTCGAATGTTTTATATCCTTGTCTAATTTACATTCTTTGACTCAATTGTAGTTCATTGGACAACAGTCAAAGAATAATAATTAAGAGATTTAAAAGCTCTTGAAATTTTAATTCAATCTGCTAGATAGGTTACATCTACCTTCAGATTCAGTGGCGCGTTAAAGTACATGAAGCCAATAAACTGTGGTATGAGCGATGTGACCGATATACCTTCTTAAATAAACACGTTTATCTATTTGGCTATATAGTCTAGATAGAGAGAGAAAAAATATATGTTTTGCAAAAACAACATTGGTTACAAACAAAAGAACACTCTGATTGAGCAAAGCGTAATTTATAAACTTAAAAGGTTGACGTTATTTAAAATACTTATGAGACCTTCTTTTTTCAAATATTTTCAGTGAAGTTTTCAGCACGATAGGGAACTGTCAAAGATTACAAAGGCGGCTAATTTGTGATAAAATATAAAAATCTCAAACGAGCACATCACGATCTGCGCCACAACCCCTCGGAGCGCCGTCATTAAATAAATTCCAACTTCCTCCCCCATTCATAGATTTATGTAGCTAATAGACAGAAACAATTTGTAGAATATAAATTTGTACGACTATTTGACAGTCTTCATTGAAGAAATTTTGTGTTTACTTACCCAAATAAAATAAATGTGACTTAAGAACCAACAAACTTTGTGGTTCTTGTTATTGCCCTCATTTTTAATATAAAATACAATAGAAGGCTTAGTTAAACGATCTTTTGCAAAATAATACCATATCTCTTATAAAATTTACTCGTATATTGTTCATATTTTGAGGACGACATCCATCTATTACAAGTACACCTACATCAAGAAATAGTTATTTACAAAATGTAAAACAAAAACGAATAAACTAATTATTATTAGATTTTATTTACATAATTTGACGAACGAACCAGTGAAATGTCTTACCCCCATATTACTAAATTGCGAAATAGAAAGGAGCGTGTGACGACAATTAAGTAGGGTATAGTATAACATATATGAGGCATATACTGTAAAACAATCTCAATAGACATCGGCTGCTGCAAACTTTAATATGGTAAAAGATTGAAGGAGAAAGAAAAGTTGCCTCAAATAATTAACTGTTTATAAAATAATATGAATAGAAATTATAACCTTAAAGAGAAATATAATAAATATAAACTAAAGAGAAATTCATTTTGTAAATAAATATAGAAAAGCCTTTTAACTATCTACTACTTATTTGAAACAAATGTAGCATGTAAAATAAACCTAACATTAAATCTTTCTTACGTAAATAATGCCCTGTCTAATAGAACCCTAGCTCGCTACCCGTGACGGCCGGCGCCCAACAATTATTTAATGTCAAACGCAAGCAGCGCTCCAAGATTGCGGATACGGCTCGCGAGTGTGCAAGCGGCTTTATGTTTGCGTTCGATGTTTGAATTTTACTTTTGACAGATTGTTTTTTTAGGGTTGAGTTAGCAAAGGATAAAGTGATAAAGTATTTGATAGATCTTTACTGTTCTGTTCTATATATATTAATACATAACACCTACGCACACTGTGTTATTACAAAGATAAAAAACAACAAATTACGGTACCAAGTTTTATTCGACTTCGACTTTTATGCGATTCAATACGAACCGATTACCAATAATATGATATATTTAAAACGTAAAGTAGATATACTCATAATAAGGACTTTTAACTGAACATAAGTACCTAGGTAAGAGCTAATAAAGTCAAAGTTAATTACATACTATTAATGAAAATAAAATACACCTGTATTTTTTATAGAGTTTACCCTAAACTCTATAAAACGTCGTTCATTGTAACAAAAACTCCTTATTACGTAGAAATTAGATTAATTTGGTGGAATCAATACATTGGTACACTCTTTATAGCGCAACAGCCATTTTCTATAACGAAGAAATACAAAAGTATTTACTAGTGTACTTTTGTTTATAATAAGCTTATAAAAGGTTCCAACTAAATCTTTAAGTTCCCGAAATTGCTAAGAAAGACAGCTTGAGGTAGTAAACAACTGCCTTGCTTTTGTTATTGTTAATTGCCTCGACTATATGTACCATTACTATTACATAACATTGTTTTTAGGAAATGTTGGTGTCAGCCATTAAACGCGCTAGATACATACCTTGTGTGTATTATCAGTCTTAAGCAAACTTTGAAATTTTTAAAAATGACTAGTAAAAGAAAAGCGTTATTTGTGAACGAAAAAGTTCCGATACAACGAAAATTCTTTATAACTAATGAAAATGCTCGTATTATTCCTGTAAGATATTGAATGAAAATTAATTGCAAAGCCATTCTTTTTTATCCACATATCTATATCTATACTAATATATAAAGCTGAAGAATTTGTTTGTTTGCTCGAACGCGTTAATGTGAAAAACTACTGGTCCGATTTGAAAAATTGTTTCCGTTTTAGATAGCCCATTTATCGAGGAAATCTATAGGTTATATATCATCACTCCAAAAATTAAACATTTTTTTTTAAACTAATTTTATGAGAACGAAGTCGCGGGCACAGCTAGTCATAACTATAACGCTAGATTGTCAATTGAGATAAATTATTCATTTAATCTAAGTTTTGAATAAAAGAGTATATTAAATTAAATAAAAAACTAGAACAAAACAATAACTCATGTAGCAGGGCATTGTAGGGCGTTCGGCTAATGAAAATGCCAAACCATCAACCGCACGCAAAGTTTAATTTCATTTAGTTTACTAACAACTTTTTTTCGGACTTCAAGATATAAATGTATTTTATAGAACAAATAATTGTTTTTCTAACATTTAAGAAATCTGTATTTATTTAATATCAGTCTAGTAAAATACTACGCTATACTCATACCTTTAAAATTACTAGCACTAAAATTTTAACTGGCAAGAGACAGTGCAAGACCGACACAAGTGGCGCGAAATCTTGTCGGAGGCCAAAACTCATTTTGGGTTGCTAGTTCAACGAATTACTTGATATAACGAATATTTTCTTGTTCCCCTCCGATTTGTTAAATCGAGGTTGCCCTGTATTAAGATCGCGTAAAGTTTTTATAAAGATTCATTAACTGGCGCTGAATTCCGAGCTTTTGCTATCTTTACGTCTTACGGCACTCCACTGAGTATATGTAATTTCAATGCAACAAAGCTAATGCTAATTGTCGAAACACTCGAGGTATTTTGGTAGCAACAGATGGATTGCATCACGTCGAGTGCGGGTTCGAACGCTCTCGAGATCTTGAGATTAATAACTGCATTCAAATTGTTATTGCCGTGTCGAACATACATTTTATGATAAATATACTGTGACTAGCTGTTACCCGCGGCTTCGTCCATGTAAACATAGGCGAAAAAAATAGATTCAATTTTAGCGTGGTGATATATATAGTCTTCCTCGTTAAAGGGGCTATCTAACACTGAAAGAATTTTTCAAATGGGACCAGTAGCTTCTAAGATTAGCGCGTTGAAACAAACAAACAATTTTTTCAGCAATATATATTAATTATAGCATAGATTTGATTAAACGGGATAAATTTAAAAAGAGAGACGGAAGTCAAAGAGAGAGAGAAAGAGCATACTTATTGTAACGGACACGTTGGTGTCTTTTCCGGGGTTATATTGATAGGGATCAATAATACACCAACTTGTCATTAACTGTGAAATCTCCTATATAACATTGGACCTAAGTAACAGTAATAGTGTAAAAAATATATAAAAGTACAATCAATAAACACGAAATTATATATAAAAATATAACAGCAGCATACAAATAGGCAAAGCAGCTCAGCGAATCACGCGTGTCATAAGAAAACACGCAGCGCTGATTTTCAGCTCCCTTCATTTTAAGTGATGTCACGGTTACAATTTTCATTACATTTCTTTAATTTCATTTCAAAATGTCTTTTAACAGCAAAACTCAGTATGTATACTCCATAAAATCATCTTTAAATTACACGTAAACGTGAAGCCAAAACTTTCGGTACCATTTGCCTAAAATTGCGCAGACTGAGGTGTATGAAATTTAACAAAATTATAGTTTACTACCTTAGCATAAAATTAAGTCAAAAAATAGATTCAATTTTAGCGTGACGATATATAGCCTATAGCCTTCCTGGATAAGTGGGCTGTCTAACACTGAAAGAATTTTATAAATCAAATTAGTAATTCCTGATATTAGCACTTTCAAGCAAGCAATCTCTTCAGGTTTGTACCTCTACTTCCTAGCGTTATCCCGGTTAAGTACCAGGGTCCGCTCAGATTGCAGAGGATTTGGCTGAGGGGCGAGTTAAGATGACCGATTGCCATCTGACGTCATCCTCGGAACCCCCACGATCTCCACAACCTTACGATTAATTGAATACTTCAAAATACGGTCTTATCTTTTATTTTATTTATTTCTTCATTTCAGATACTACATAGATAAGACTTAACGAAGTTAACATAAACACCTTCGAGTTTTTCCGTACACCGATGTCTTATAAATTAAATAATGTAATGTTCAAAGGTAAATGATATCTTTTATATGCGGCGTCCTTAAATGTCGATATTAGGGTTGCTGCAATTGGTAATGAATAAGACAAAAAGGACAGTATTAGTTGCTCCATTTATACATAATATCCAACTATAAACACTGCACTGAAATCGGTACTATATAACTAAATTTCATTGTAAACTGGAAATCAATAAATCTTTGTTTAGCGTAATTTTGTTTATAGTATAATGTTGATATGTGGGTAACAGGCCTTTACGTTAAAGGCAAAAGAACTGTCATCTTCCTGAGTCGAATAAGGATAATATCAGTCATCAACATGAAATATGTATATCTCATGAAAACAATATGTTGTAGAGACATTCTGTGATAGCTTTTATTTAAGTTATATTATTTACAAAATGACTATTTCTACATCCGCACCCAATTATCAGTAAATCCACATAATAAACCCTGGAAATATGTACATTCATATATACAAGTTAGTAAATTTCATAAAACTGTTTGAAAAACTTTTAATTTAAACAAAACGTGAAATTAACGATTCCGCCAACCGTTTTTATACAGCTTGTGACAAAGGCGGGGGAAGCGTTGAAAAATGATAAAATTCATGTGACGATAAATATGAATGATCCCTTGTTCACCTATCGAGTCTTTTTATATGTAAACTTAATGTAATTTATGTTGATTATTATTCAATCATGTGATGACAAGTATTTACCACGGGCGTCATTTGGCGCGAAAAGATATATAATAAGATAAGCCTACAGAAATAGCTTTCGCCTATTTGTAAATCTTTTTAATATTTGATCAGTAATTATGCTTTCTTTTATTTGTTTATGTATATATTTGCGCAGATCGTGAATTGTTTGTTATCTTTGGGCTTTTCGTTAAATGAAGTTTGTCTATGGCGTTAATGAATTCCTAACACTACAAAAAAGTTTTTTATTCAATTAATATTTGAATTACTTTTGCTATGAGTAATATAATTATTTCCTCTCCTATTTAGAGTAAAGTCTGCACTAGAAATGTCTGTCACATAGGCCTAGCAAGGTCTGAATTAAACAAAACTATACTTTACAGAGGTTTCAATATTATATAGTTCAAGAGAGAAAACGGAGGACAGTGAGTGAGTGTTAGTGATCACTATAAAGAGCGCGCTCCTAAACCTACACGTGGATCAGAAGTCCCGGGCACTGCTATGGTTCCTTCCTCTGCAACGCGATGGACCCGGCACCCACACGGTGAATCCATGGAATGCTGGAGGGGATGCGGCCAAAGCCTTAATGAGAGTTTGAACTGGCTACTTATGGATCTGTGTGCAACATTTTCATAATTGACCTTTAATACAACTTAGTTGGCTAAAAATAATAACATTTTGAAGTAAAAACCTTTATATAAAAATATTATAATAATAAAACGTTTATTGCGGTTACCTTTTTGTTACATAATATCATAAACAAACGTTAAGATCTAGGAAGTATGAAAATGTGAATCAAATAGAACTAATAAGTCCGGGCAAAACAGTATATCGAAATTTAAAAATTATCATTCCTGCTAAAGTTCGCGCCAAGTAAAAGTAAAAAAAGTCATGTGTTAAGGAGTAAAAAAGCATAGTTAAGCAATTTAGTCTTTAAGCGAGCAGGCTTTTGATGTTTTAATCTGATCCAGATTCGCCAAACCGCTGATCATAATTTTCTGTATTTTATCAGCCAGCTCATGCTCGTTATAATCTTTTTGAATATCCACAGAGAAATCTGATTTGCGAGATATTCAATATTGTAAATTATGTATTTTAGATCATATTTTCCGATCCTACATTTATGAATACTTTGTTGTCTTGTTTGACTTTTTTTATGTTACAAGGGGCAAACGAGCAGGCAGCAGGCACCTAAGTGTCTACCGACGCCCATGGACATCTGCAAGACCAGAAGGTTAGCGGATGCGTTGCCAGCCTTTTTGCACGATGGTCCCTCCCTAGGATTTCAAACTATTAGATGTAGCGACTTTAAATTTTCTACGTAATAGTAATAGTATTTTTTAGTAATAGTAATAGTAATTTTTAGTAATAGTAATAGTAATTTTTAGTAATAGTAATAGTAATTTTAGTAATAGTAATAGTAATTTTTAGTAATAGTAATAGTAATTTTTAGTAATAGTAATAGTAATTTTAAGTAATAGTAATAGCAATTTTTTGTAATAGTAATAGTATTTTTTGTTATATAAATCGTGTTACATAGTTCAATATAACCCTGGCCCCTAAACTAGGTAAGCCTGTATCTTAGGAGCCAGTGCCTTCCCAAACAATGGTACAACTATTTAGAATATGTTGAGCACTTTTAAATGATTTAACAGATAAAAACAAATGAAAAAGAAAAATTATATATATATAAAAATATAAAAAAAAAGTATTACATCCAATAAACTTAGGTTGTGTGTGTGTGTGGTGTGTTTTGGTGTGTATAAAGTATTATATTATGATGTTTAACGTACCCTACGTGTCTTTATGTGAGTGCGTGTGAGAGTGTAAGGGTACGTGTGTGTATTTTTGTAAATTATATCTATATTAATGTTTTTATTTTTATTAACTTTATTTATTGTTATTTTTAGATGCGAGTATGTATAAATATTTCTTCCGTATTGTCATAATTGTAATTTTATCTGAATCAGAGCTCCTCAAACTTTACCGATTTTAGAGCATACAATATTCTCCATTATAAATGTGTGCATCCAGTGGTTGACATTTGATCAATTATATATAACAGTATACCTAAGTTTGCTGCAAACTATATATATACATATAAAAATTATCTTTACTCAACAATTTATTTATTTATTATATATTTATTTACTCAAAAAAAAATGTTTTTTTCTGTTCTTAATATAGACTTTAAAAAATTATTCAGCTACCTTTTAATATTAGATTAAACATTAATTTATCTTATAAACTGGTTTATAACAATAAGTTAGTTACATATTTTTCATATTTATTATTTAGCTAATAGATTTTAGTAAGTAAACCTTAGCTTCAAAGTTTATACATAAAACCATTCATTTGAAATTTAACATTATATAATAAACATGAATTTATAATAATATAATTTGGTAAAACAAAATGAAAATAATTTCAAAAAATATATTTACAAACGCCCTAACAGGGTAAAATTAAATTAAATTAGTAAGCCTTAAAAGTAGACATTTACAATTTTTTTGCTTTTGACAAAAATAACTTATTTTCGGAAGTAATTAAAACAGTGGGACCCGATTAATGTCACTGAGTCATATTAGTCGTGAGGTTGTAGAGATTGTGGGGATTCCGAAGATGACGTTAGATGGTAATATGTCATCTTAACTCCCAGATAAAGTTCCCGACCACACTTTTCGGTACTGGAATTCGTATGTAAATTTTAATGGCAATGTGATTTTATAATTCTCTAACGGTCGTTATGCGTCGGGTATAAAAATCTATGGTTAAGATAAAATTGTGCATTAACATTTAATTATACTTTTTTTTATACGGCTGTACCTACATCTTTTACTTAGTCTGCTGTTAGCAAATAACCCGTAAAAAACATTATCTCTATGTATTTTACATAAGATTTAATACTGGCGGAAAGTTTAATTATTTATGAAATAATAATTTTACATAGCATACCAATTAAAAGTTTATATAAAGTATTGTGAAGTAGATACCAATTCTACATTTTTTTATTATTTTTGAATAATCTTTCCACGTTTTCTTTTATCTTTCTTTTCTTTTAAACCTTCCCTGAAATAAGAAGAATAAGATAAAACAATCATGGAAACGGTCAAATGGTTTTCAAGTTTTAGCGATACTAACGAACCACGGTATATTTTTCTTTAACACTAGCTGTGCCCGCGTCTGCTTCCGCGTAAAATTCGATAAAAAATATTTCACCTTTAACGTTGTAACGCGTATAGCATTCGTCGATAAAAGAGCTATCTAAAACTGACAAAAAAAAATCAAATGGGACCAGTAGTTCCTGAGATTAGCTCATTCAAACAAACAAACAAACTCTTCAGCTTTATATATATAAATTTGGAACTGTATAGATACATACATATAAATAATACACTCAGAGTCGAGGCGGGAATCGAAACCACGACCCCCGGAGCGAAAAGCAGGGTCACTGCCCACTGCGCCAACGGACCAGTCAAGGCACGTCTATCTAGATATCGTAATGACCGAGAAACTTTTGAAAATTTTAGATTTTGTGACGGTTTACAATTAATTAAATGAATTTTTATTATCGATTGCTATTATTATCCTGTTTGTGTACAGTCGACCAAGAAAGTGCTTTGCCATTTTGGATGACACTTCCTACTTAAAGAAAATGTTGCTAAGGGTTAATGTTAGGAATTAACGTAATGCGTGACAAGCAAAAATGAACTTTTTAACTAATTGACGTGCAAACAACATTCGACCTTAGCGTAGCAAACCAATTTCTCGGCCGACTGTACAAAGGAAAATTATGAAAGTAACTTTGGTTTGACTTGGTGTTTTTTTTTTAAATAATTTTGTTAATTTTTTAAATTTCAGGCTGCAAAAGCGGCGAAATACGCCAACTACCAGAAGTTGTGCGATGTCATATTCGCTGTTTTCACGGTGCTCTGGATTGTTACAAGGCTGGGGATTTACCCGTTCTACATAATTTGGAGGTTGGTTTGTAGCTGATTGGCCGTTTCACGCGACTATGTCCGCCTTAACTTATACTTGCAAGTGCCCTAAGCGTCCGCGTGTGCCACTCTTATCACTTGGAGGTTTAAAAATAGTTTTTGGATAAGGATTAATATTATGTTTATAAAAGGAGCTTCTCAAATAATGCATTATTTTAGAACACATTTGATTCGCATTAAAAGGTTATACTGAGCCAAACTTAAAAAGTAGACATATGCAATCGCGGACTTTTATTTAGAACTTTTAAAGGGGAACAATTTACGCAGCGCACGCAGCGGAAGTTCTCAAATGGGAATAAGAACCCCCGATTTTGAAACGTTCTTCATTGGTACTCCGCTCCTATTAGTCTTAGCGTGATGATATATAACCTTCCTCGATAAATGACCTATCTAACACTGAAAGATTTTTTAAAATCGGATCTGTACTTCCAGATATTAGAGCGTTTAAACAAACAAACAAACTCTTCAGTTTTATATCTTATATATAAAATTCTCTACTCACAATGTTAGTTACCGAAACAGCTTGACCGATTTTTATTAAATTCTATACACATATTCAATAGGTCTAAGAATCGGCTACTAGTCATTCTTCATACTCCTAAATGATAAGAGCGGCCCAGGCCGACGAAGTCGCGGGGCACAGCTAGTATTAGTATAGATTATAATTAAAACTAACATGCATGAGAAACTAAACTACTTTGCTTTTAATCCGCGAATGAATACGAGGGAAAATCGGTGTAATGCTGCAACCAAATTATATGACATGTCGTGAGAATATTTTACCAATATCCAATTATTTAATATCTAAATTAATATGGATTTTTTATCTGTGTGAATGGACACACTCTGTTGTTAAAAACAAGGTTATTATTCGAAAGTGGGATTCCGCCCACACTCTTTCTTTTATAAGTGTCCGTCATGAAAAACATTATTGTTAATATTAAGATGGCGCATCCCAAAAAAAAAATAACAACTATAGCCAGAGCAGTGTTAAAATTAAAAAAAATGAACACGGTAATATTTATAACAAGCCGTCGGTAACTACTTTTATTTCAATAACTAAACTTCAATTTTAGCTGAGAACGGCAAAAAGTTCCCCTATATAAACTTTTCAAATGTATACGTTTTGATATAATAAATTATTAAAACGTATACAATTGTATACGTGTAAATATAAAGTAACAAAAAAGCTTATAAAATTGAGAATTAACAGCGCAATCACACAAAATCAATTTTTACAAACAGGTAGAAAAAATCATTGAGTCAATTCGAGAAATCATTGAACAAAACTTTTTTCATTATCTATCTGTCTTATACACTTGTGATGTAAGTTATTTTCTACACAAATAACAAATAACTAAAATATAAATGCACATTAAATATAATGAAAGACTTACCAATTGAAATAGCGCATCTGAATAGTAATATTTATCCATGTTTTTAAACGTATGTACAAAAAAAATGTGCATAACAAGCGTCTGTTACCTACAATACAGGCATTATAAGTTGTCTTCCTTATGAAAAGACATCCGTGTGTCATATAGTTTTATGTATTTATTTATTGATTTTGTAGAGTTAGGGTCATTTTGATGTTCACTAGTTAAATCTGAAAGAGTATTGTTCAGCTTTAAAAAATACAATTATTTTAAATACATAATATATTGTGTATTTATCAGTAATAAGTATTCGATGTTTGGTTTTTTACCTTCCTGAGGCAATTAACTAAAGAGTACTTAACCTATTTTGCAATTCGTTATCTAGCTAACGGCTATATTATTATATCTATTATATATAATTATTACAATTATCTACCAATGACAATCCATACTCAGCGTTAAATATTGGTTATATTAAGCGATACTGAAAAATTTAAAGACATTAACGCTTTAGCCTCAAAAGCCGATTATGCAACTCTCTCTTAGGAAAAAAGTATTTAAATGTATTATTCATACATAATTATGTGAACTACAATTCTTAAATGAAAGACTTTATGATTAAAATGACCGTTTAGCTGAAAATGACAATAAACTACTTTTTGTGGCCTTTAACCTTAAATATCTAAGCCCTCACTAGCGCTGACCTTTGTGACTTTTAAGTTTGAGACAAATGTATTTGTAATGCTAAAATAACGGTCTATACCAAAATTCCATTGCTTTCCTCAAATAAATGCAAAGAAATAAATCAAAGTGCAATCGAAACAGAATTTATTATTTAATTAATAGATAAAGTTATATTTGTCATATTGAGACAATTTTTAAAAGATATTTAACGTTCCTTCGGTTTTTTTTTATAAGGCAAAGGTAACACATGCATACAGCCCAAAAGGTAAAATAAAAAATAATAGTAAAACGAACGTGCTCATTTTTATTATTATTTTACGTTCTAGGCCCATTGTTCTATCTATTAATTTTTATTTTATTATATCTCTAAACTATAAATATAATTAAATAATGTTGCTATTTTCTGAATCAATTTTTTTTTAGATAAAATAGGTCTCCTGTGCAGGCACGTTTTAAATTCGAAATTTGAAAAGGCAACAATAATGAAATTTCATACAACTTTGCAGGCGCTTTTGTTTCTTAAATATGAGTATCCTTAAAAGGCAAAGTTTGCATATTTTATTTTCGAATGTAATGTCACTATTTCCGCGCATGTTTGAGAAAATAATATTATTAACGTGCATATATTACTTTGTTTGTTTTCCGCTTCGATTATCGACCCATCATCGATAAAACTTTGCATGCACGTTATCAAGGGTAAAAATTATATAGGGTGCCTTTTAACTAAAATAAAAACCAGGCAAGTGCGAGTCAGACTCGCGCACTGAGGGTTCCGTACTGTCACAAAACTGTCTGATGCGCCATCGACACGACAAGAAGAAGAGTAGGACATATATGTAATAATTTTCTTTTTCTAATTGTATCTTATGACTTTTTATATGAACCTACTGTTGGTTATCCTGAAATAAATAAATAACGCTAGGAATAAGAAGAAGAGAACCTAAGGTTTATAGCGTTTCTTAAACAGTACTAGGATAATCTTTAGAATGTTTATTTTGATACCACTTTCAATGGACAGTTCGTAGAACTACGGCGTAGAATACTTTTCTCCTGGAAAATAAGAATAAAAACATTTAAGTTTGTAAACTATACACTTATTTTTATCAACAGTTTTTATGATCAGTTAAAAGAAAACTCCTACTTAGAGCTAACATTTCTATTGTCAAAATCATCCTGAGAAAGAATATTATACAATTTTCTTTACTAATGTATAAAGATTTGAAAAATTCTTTCAGTTTTAGATAGCCTAATTATCGAGAAAGGCTATATACAGGCTATATAGAAAGGATATATATATATCATCACGTTAAAACCAATACGAGCGGAACACCAATAAAGAATGTTGCAAAATCGCGGTTTTTCTTATGTCGAGAGTTTCCGCTGTGTTCGCTGCGTAAACGGTTAAAATTTCACAGAAATCGAGTATGACAGAATTGTTCTTCTTTAAAAGTTGTAAATAAAAGTCTGCTTACAGCATATGTCTCATATAGAAAGGTTCTATTTGATATTTATATTATAAAATAAATAATAAAGTACATATTTGTCAATAAGGTTAAAGAACTAGGAAAAATAAAGTGTAAAAAAATACTCCAGATAAAAATGTTTAAACATGGCCACCGTCACAAACACGTCACAAACATCAACACCGATAAATTGAAAAATATACCGCAAAATCGGTATATTTTTCAATATATCTCTTAATAAATAAGAATCTTTACAGCATTTTTTGTATACCTTTGCAATTACGAAGCAGAACACTAAAGATAAGCAATTGAAACATATTTAAATCACAATCTAGGACTAAAACTTATCATACAAATAAGTACCAACATTTACACACTATTTATTTTTACGTTCTATATGGAATGTATATCAAATTGTTCTATGCAAATTACTTATGAAATATTTTATAGTCTTTTAGACTTACTAGTAACATAGATTTGCGTCTTTATGCATTAATTACTTACTAATATCGTTTCATATAACTCATCTAGTTTTTTACTGAAGCACAAAATCATTTTCAACTTCATTGTCCTATTTTCTAAATCTATCTATGAATTTGTGACGTTAGAATAAATCTATAAACAGTAATTAAATTTCATTACCGTATTATTATAATGTTATATTATTATTTATTTGTTTAAAGTGACTAAAAAAGTCAGGTAACTAAATCCACTTTAAACCGTTGTACATATTAGTATCACATAAATAAAATTGGATTGTTTGTTTGTAAAATCGCTTTTCTTTAACAAATTGCATATGGCTATATATACAATACCTATATTATCTACTAACTGTACCCCGCGACTTTGTACACATGATTTCAGTTATTTTGTTAAGTTTTTAGGGTTTGTATATAGCCGGATAAATAGTAATATCACCGGGTTTTGTTGTGAGTTGATGATTTCCCCACAGAGACAACCGGTATATCAACTGCTATTTTTTGATACCAAGAAACATGCATATGCATACCACGCTACTAGAATTTTCTTCAATCATCAACTTATTACAATCTTCGATAAATCCCACACAGGTAAGCAAATCATAATGAACTCTTGTTAGGTAGGGTCAGATAGCTTACGTTCAATTTGAGGTTTTATTACATTTTTGGAAGATAACTTTTAAACTCCGGTTCAGAGGTCAAAAAAATAATTGTAAATGGTAATTGGTAATGTTTCAAGACATCTAAGGCTACGTTCACACGGCGTCGTGTCTAGGTCGCTATCGGATCGGTCCTTTCCCGATCCAGTTCAGTCGCACCAGTATTTCAATACGCGGCGCGTTCACACGTCTTTAGGTTTTTGTCGTGTCTTAAAACCGAATGCTCGTGTGAACTACTAGTGCAATATTACTGTGCGATAGTACTAGACTACTAGTGCCAAAAGCGTATTTATGTATATTAAAAAAATATTATTAAAATCTCTATCTTCTGTTTCTCAAAGACCATGGAAAGTTTTTTGGCTTACAGTATAAAGAAAACTTAGCATAATATATTCCTCGTAAACAAGAGCGTATTAACGTTTATTAAAATTTTTATCTTCTATTTGTCATAGAGTCTATGATGTATTAAATTCTTATGGTTTACATTATAAATAAGCCATAGTGTTTGTCTCAGATCGTATTTACGCTATGTATAAACAATTCTCAAACAACGGCGGCGTAGCTGTGTCATTTTTAAGGTTATGCTAGTATTCATTCAACCGTCGTCAGAGACTGACGTATTGATGTCTGTCTGACCATTGTGTGCATCTGTTAACAATCGATACTCGTAAACTTGAGTGCATCAGTGAGTAGGAAAGTTTAAATAGACAATTTTAAATATTGAACGATGATCTTTTAACGAGCTTGAGTTTTTTTTTTTTTTGGATTTTACTATATATTTGGTAAGTAGGTCTTCTGTTTGATTAATACACTTTAATTACATTAGTTTTAAATTAACGGACATTTTTAATTATGCAATATGTTCTTAGATATCCTTAATGGATAAAACCGTTTGAGTTTTGAACGTAACGATATTTATAAGGCCACATCCGCCTCTACATCGAACGGGTTGTTTTAAAACTATTATAGACATCGGTGAACCTAGTAATGAAGATATAACCGCGTCAGTGCATGCTACTGGACAAATAATTGATACATCGTTGATAGCTGTCTTCAACATAAAATGGTCGGATCATAGACTAAACCTAGGAAAAAGGGAGTAGCTTTATTTTAAGACGCACTCGTAGGCACAATGTAACACACGAAAAAGAAAAAGGAAAAGAAACTGAGTCTCACGCTTAAAGCGATGAACAGTTTATTGAACCTAGTAATGAAGATATAACCGCGTCAGTGCATGCTACTGGACAAATAATTGATACATCGTTGATAGCTGTCTCAGATTGACGGCTAATTCGAGATAGTATCGATGCATTATCGCGCTTCCTCCCGCGCTACCGTTCCCCAGCCCGAATGAAAATCAATTTGCCGTCCATAAAAATAGATAATTAAAACATGATAGATACATCGCCGTGTCTAATCTCGGAATTTGTGTTGCTCTTTTTCCAATTTCATGTGTGGATTGAGAGAGAATCTTTGTTTAATAAGCATTTGTAGTGCTGATAGTGTGAGGACGTGCCTAATCAGTGATCGGCATTTGAGTCGATTGTTAGGTTAAGTTGCTCTTGCTGTGACCGGGTGATAGATCGGTGGCCCATTGTAGGACTGGTTTATATTTGATATCCGACCTCCTCCGTGTTTCCCTGATCTTTTTTATTTTTACGGAACTCTAAAATGGCAGAGCGCGAAAAATTGCAGCCGTTGCCACAAACACACTTCGTGTGAAGAAATAGCCCTGTATTTATACTCATTTTAAACGTTTTAAAAAGTTTAAATATGTTGTTACTAGTGTGAAAAAATAACTCTACATATATAGTCATTTTAAGCGGATTTATAAGTTCAAATATATTATTACTACTCTGAAAAAATAACCCTATATTTATAGTTATTTTACGTCGTTTTAAAAGTACAAATATATTATTAATATTAAAAAAAAATCCCTCTATTTATGCTCATTTTAAGCGTTTTAAAAAGTTTAAATATGTTCTTACTAGTATGAAAAAATAACTCTACATTTATAGTCATTCTAAGCGGATTTATAAGTTCAAATATATTATTACTAGTCTGAAAAAATAGCCCTTTGTTTATGCTTATTTTTAGCGTATTTACAAAGTTTAAATATATTCTTATTAGTGTGTAGAAAGAGCCCCTTTATTTATGCTCATTCTTAGCGTATTAATAAAGTTTTAATATATTCTTACTAGTGTAAAGAATATAATTCTAAAGAATTCTATTTATGGTCATTTTTAGCATATTCGAAAAGTTTTAATACTTTATTACTAGTATTCTTTCACGTGTGTGTGATATAGCTTTGTATTTATAATCATTTTAAGGTATTTTTTATTTTAAAATGTTTCTAGTTTTCTTAAATATCCTTTTTGCACCTAATCTACGTAATCCGATGGATCCCCACAATGGTTTAGGGACTGCAAATTTAGATTCACGGGCTCCCTACCATAATATTTCTGCATAATTATCGAAAATAAATGCATCTATTATAATATTTTTTAGTAAATTACTTGCAATTTATAGAAGAGGACTAAAAGTATAAAAGATTATTTTTTTACTTTTTCTAAGTACTGAGTATTTATTAAAACATTATACAATCAAAACAATTAAAAATTATGTAAAAACATAATAAATAAACTTATTCTGATTTAAAATAAATAATATATTACATCACAAAATTAAAATAGGAAAAACTAAAAAAGCTGATCCAGGCCGGTGTACGTTGGGTAGGTTCCTAAAGGACTGGCTATATTTGCTTTTTTATTCTCCATTTAATATTAATTTAAAAATGATCCGCTTTTTTGCTTATACATAAATCTATTTTCTGACCAGAATATATAAGTCAAGAATCGCATATTACTAACCGGTTTACGGGGCTTACCGGAACTGCGGGCAATTCTGCAAACGTTTGCCATTGTCGTATATTTATTTTACATTATTTATTAAAACATCTCAGAATATAAATATTCACAAAAATTGCATAGAAATGATAACACCTTGATTAGAGACGATCCGTGTTTATGCAAATGCAGTGCTATGCAGCAGCTAGCGCATTAAGTCAAAATTAATTATATTATATCAACATATTTAAGATAATTAAATGTATTAAGTCTGTGTACGGAGAGATTTAAAAGACATCTTTGACAAAAATCCCATTGCTTTAATATCATTAATGTTGATTTTATGGAGCCTGATAAAATAGTTGAATACTTGTGAAGTTTATAATTAATTAAATAAAAGGCGAGAACAGTAATGAACCTGTCCTATACAACACTTGGATACTGCAATATTGTTGTAGAATGGTCCATATAGAGTTTACTCACGATCATGTCGGAACTAGTGTCAAGGCTGCGTGTATTTAAGCGAACTTCTCAATAACCTAACATAACATTTCACGTCCGATTGGTAAACAGCGAACACGTAAAATGGCTAAAATAATAATAGCCTTTACGATTTTACAAATCGCATTTTTAATACACGCGAAGAATATATATTATCCGCAAAATCCTTCACGAGATGCAATTGTATTTGAGGGCCCTACAAATGATCACCCAGATGAAGCACCACAAGAAGCAGACAACGAAATAGACGATGAATATTTCGATATTGATGTAAGAATAGGAACACCTGAAGCCACTGAAGATAACTGCCCTAGGAACTTTCATAAAGAAGGGGCTTGGTGCTTCCCGGACGATTAAAGTATTAATTATTATTGATACTTAAACAGAAACTGTGATATTAAATTAATTAGTGTTGGTGAGGTGCTCTGATTTTGTAATTTATTTAACTATTTATTAGTTAACGATGAAAATGTATCTTAAATAGTCCGAGATGATAGCCCGACGAGCTTGGGAATTTTAAGAATAATTGGATAGTGCTGGGAATTAAGGTGACTTTTTACCCAGTATTAAGACTAAACACGTTATTCAATACAAAGGATCCTGAAGGTTTTCGAAGAAGACTCCAGCAAGGTGATGTGAATGTGGCATTCGAGATATGTGTTTTGTTATATTTATTTAATGCTCGTGTCATATCGCGATCATACCTTGTTTATAATTTTCCCGACACATTTGTCCTGAGGCCTTCGCCTTGAACGGTTCGAAATATTCATGCTAAGGTCTCTGGTCACGGGGAGACTATGACATGACCCCAATTTTAAATAAAGTTTAAAATATGTATTTTGTTATTTGTATTATGCTTTCAAAGATCATTTCTAGATCATTTTTAAGTCCACAAATTGCTCAAATATTACTATAGCTAAAAAGGAATAGTATTCTTAGATTAACTATCATTAATTAAAATTTATTAATCATTGTCTACCAACAGTAGATTTAATTGATTAGTCAATTAATTAATCTAATTTAACAATATACAATGTTTCTTACGTTAAAGATAATAATATTAAATTTATTGCTCAAACAAAGAAAACGTAATTTATTATTAGTAGTTATTGTTTTTATTTTAATGTTACTTTTATGATTTGACTGATGTAATCCGCACGAATAGCGTTATTTTAAGGACGAGATAATATTTTATTGTGATACCTTCTTCTTCTTCGTAAATAGCATTTATTTTAGTTAATTCATTTTATAATAAAAGTATATTTGTACATAAAAAATATTGTATAACGATTATCCTAAATAAAAGCATATTTTAAATTTAAACTCTTTTTTTATATGTACCTATTGCTTAAGAGTAAAATGCTCTAACCGTACTTAAAATCTTACTGTACGTATTCCTAAAACAGTATTCGTATCACAAGCACGATATAGGTTCTCAGATAAGAAAATAACAGATGAAAATGTAGGCTTGTGAGAAACAGTGTCGAACCGTACTTAAGTAAGTACAGATTAGCACTTTCGGTAAGCTTGGTTTCGTCCATAAACAAACCAGTACACGCCACTGAGCACGCCTTTATGACACACAAAATATTGCGTTGAATAAAACAAAAAGGGACCAAGAAACAGTGCCGTCTTTAATCCTCTGAATATTCGTTCTATACAAGCTTAAACACTATATGTATATATGTAGATTACAAATGATAAGTAAAATGAAGTGTTTATTTCTGTATTAAAGAATTACTTGGCTCATTTTTCTCATTGCCAGATCCGGTGTTTCCGAACTTATAGGAAGGGATATTTTTAAGGGAAGAGTATCTTAGCATTTATTCACAAGAACTATTGTATAAAAGTAATTAACAGTCAATGAATTTTCATCTCACGCCCATAAGAATGTAACGAAACAGCCAAGCCATTTTTTGAATAAGGCTAAGAGTTAGTGAAGTTGGGACGCGTAGAGTTAGGGGCCACTAAAAGAGATCACATAACTTTTTGACAGTGTGATCCATATGGTGTCATCATGACAAAAATATTTGTGTATAACAGGCGTTTGTTACCTATAACACAGACATTAAGTTATCTCCATTGGGATCAGACATCTGTATTTCATATAGTCCTATATATTTATGATTTATATATTTATTATAGCAACATTTTAAATGAAAATGTTTTGGGTGGAATAATACTGTCTCAAAAGCCCAAAAACGAAAGCCAATAGTTCCAGTAGTGTAGTGATCAATGGACGCCTGTAGTCATTCTTGAGAACTGCCTGCCTTCATTTTCCCCTTGTTATTAAATACAATTCTCCTACCTAGCGTTATCCTGGTCTAGTACCAGGGTTCGTTTAAATTGCAAAGGATATGTTTGTGGGACGAGTTAAGATGACCAACTGCCCTCATCCCAAGACGGCTTCCCAGGAATCCCTACAGCCTCGCCATTTATAGTCTAAGTGACATTTATGTAAACCCACTGTTTTGCGTGCCTTTCGAAATACGAAGGTTTTTAAATGTCAAACAGCCAACGTTAACAAACTCAAGTGACACTGATAAAAGTAAGAAACAAGTTAAATTCTTAACAAACAAAAGCACTGCGTGTAAAACTGATTTTGTTCAGGTTCCATACTCATATTGCAAGAAGGTGCGTGTTGCAGACGACAATAATATCTATACTTTCTCGCCTTTTTAAAAAAATTCAGTTAAAACATGCATTTGTATTCTACCAGAGACAATATACCTACTAAACAAATATTGTATTTTGTAACAGAACAATTTGCACCTTGTCTGAGTACAATACTTGCATGATTATTACGTACGTGTAGGTTGGAAATCTTACTGTGAACATTGGAACGACAATTTCTGATCAAAACTACGAATTCTGCCTAAACATCTTAAATTTTCCACCTGACTACGAAAGCACGTGTTTAACAGTGAAAATGTAACTTAAAGTATATGTGCGTTAGGTTACTTATAAAATTTTGTGTTTTATTTTACATACAAAACTATTACGAATCTTGTCTGATAATTTAAAGATTTAAAACTTCAGTCTTCGTGGTGTAATAACATTATGATCTATTTATAAGGAGTACGTTCCACGATAATTATTTTGATTTATCGATATTTTGCCTGAATATAACCAAAGTATGGGCGTTTTTTGAAAGAATTATCTGAAAAAACCTGACTAAAATGCTATTTACAAAGTTTCTATTTAACTATAATATAGCCTAGAAATAAATACATCATTCATCATACTATTTTTTAATTAGAAGTAGCGCCATACTTGCACTCCTTTTATTCTGCAGCCGATTTGGGCCGACGCGTCTGGGTACCAGTACCTCTTTCTCACGGCGTGAAGTGCGTCAAGATATTGTATTGTTTTCGCGTTGCGTACAGTTTGTGAGACTCCACAATATTGTATAGTCATGTCGGTAGTTCAATAATAAAGACAGTATATTTCTGGATCTCGCGGTTTCATTACACAATACTGGCGACGAGGTATTTTATTTAAATATACGCGTTAAATCTGTAATTTTAATAATGCCATTAGGTAAAATCGAGTGTTTTCACGTCGGGACGCAAGATTGGGACTCTTATGTGCGGCGTGTTAAACAGTTTATCGCATTAAATGAAATTGATAAAAAGTTGCACGTAGCCACGTTAGTAACTTTAGTTGGTGCAGATTGTTACGCGTTAATGTGCGATTTGTGTTCACCTACGCAACCCGAAGATAAAAGTTTTGAGGAGTTGGTAAAACTCATAAAGGATCACTTGGAACCAGAAAGATCAGAAATTGCTGAAAGACATATTTTTCGGCAAAGGAAGCAGCATCAGGGCGAGGGTGTGAGGATTTATCTACAGAGTCTAAAGCATCTGGCTAAAACTTGCAATTTCGGCGGGCAACTCGAAGTGAACCTACGAGATCAATTCGTCTCGGGTTTGTTCAGCGAGGACATGCGGTCGAGGCTCTTTGCCGAGAAGAACATCGATTACCAGCGCGCGGTGGAAATGGCGTTGGCGCTAGAGGCGGCGGAACGACATGCGATGACGGCGTACACGCCGGCCGCGCCGAGCGCGCTCTGCCCCAGCACCGGTACTTCGAACGCTATTTTAATAATAAAATAATTATTTTCTTGTGAATTAGTAATAAAATAAGTTTATAAAATAACGCTCCTACTTTTGCAGTCGTGAAAAAATACAGAACTACGACATTTTATCAAGTTCAATGATACAGTTTGGTGTAGTTATTATTTTCAGAGGAAGTAGGTTATTAAAACACAGTAATATGTAACACGTTGATTTATTATACACAAACATTTGAACCTAAATCAATGCAATGCAGAACAAATTATTAATTACAATGTATTTATGAACGTGTACGTAACTTTTCATTACAATGTGATTAAACCGAGAGAAATAAATTTTAAAATCCACATTAAGCTTTCAATAAACATATCAGTTGAGATTAAGCCATCGATATTATGTAAACAAACACATTATCAATATTGTCTATTCAAATAATCGATAAAATCGATTGTGTAAAAGAATAAAAAAATTATATTGTGAACTCGTTATTACTCACGACACTACTATCTTGCATACAAAAATATTATAGGAACGTCGCTTATTATTATGTCGAACCAATCTAAACAAAGGCATTAAGTTATTCTACTAATATGAACTTAAATTTTAAGTCAAAGTTTAGGTTTATAATTTATTTTAATTTAAAAAAGGAACTTATCATAAAAATAATACACTAAAGGTACACGTTTGAATGTGTATTTCTTGCGCTTATCAAATAAGATTTATTTTTGAATTTGTTCTTTTTATATCTTTTGTTTTTCTGCATATATAAGTAGTGTCAAAAGAGAAAATAAAATAGTCTGCTGCAAAATTTGGTTTTCTTAACATTAAAACCCTACATCACGGCGGACCGCAACAGTTTGGTGTCAGAAGTTATTATAAACGTATCCGTAAACGCGTATTAAGAATTAAAAAGTGGTCGAATCATGTTACTGCGTTCAAGCAAATTAGTGATGAGCGAGAAGTCTCAGATACCTCAAGCTACAGCCTCTGTCCTCGGTGCGGAGCAGCGCGTGGAGAGCCCAATCCCAGCGCTCCACCAATCGTCTGCTTCGCAGGATCAGGCGGTTAGTGAGTCTTCCCTTTCTACCTCTCATCGCTCTAGGGCGCAGTCACATTCATCTAAATCTAAAGCGACAATTATTGCGCAACAGCTTGCTCTAAAAGCAGAACATGCCCGTCGTGTTGCAGAGCTAGAAGCCGCAAGCGAACGAGCTGAACTCGAACGTCAGCTTAAAATCGCCGAGCTAGAGCTGCAGGCAAACCTGGCCGCAGCCGAAGCTTCAACTAGCTCTCGATCTAGTCGTCATTCACATGAAAAAGTGAATTCTTGGTTCGATGTAAATGAGAATATCGCTAATGTAGAATTGTGTTCCCAGGTGAATAATATTAATCCCTCTAACCCTCTCCGAGGTTCTAATATACTTAAATGGCATTATAATAAATATGTTATTTTCTTTAATTTAAATATTTTTTCATACAATTTCATTACTTATCCGGGCCTTTACAAAAGAAAAAGATTGTGGGTACTTTGTACAAATATGATGAAACTTGAAAAAATGAATTTTGGGTTTTTAAGTTTAATTTTTTTGTTTTATTTCTTCGTCGCTACTAACAAAATTACAGATCATTATTTGACATAGTTAGGAAGGGCCGAAATTTCGATCGAAAAAAGTAAAAAACAAACATCTATAATTTATTATTTACACAACGAAAATCGATTGGCGCAACGTCTATAATCGGGAATCATAGCGGGTACCAAATAATAGGGCATAATCGCCGCGGTGCAGCATTTCCAAAAATAAAGCAGGCGCCATTTTGCTTAATTTTGACTAACACTTTTTTTAAGGTTGCTTCGTATGTTAAAGGAACCGCAAAAAATAAATAATGTCAAAAAATCATTCGGTATTTTGCTCAGTTTTGTATGACACTATTTTTAGATTTCTATCTATATGTCAAACTATATAGCTATTAAAAAAATAAATAGTATGCTATTTTCCTTAATGTATAGCTTAAATTATTTTTGTTTACCCATAATTACAAGGTTTCGGCATTCAAAACAGAAATACAAATTTCCTTGCCAAATTACGTCTATTAAATATTATTTTATAAAACCTTTCAGTGTTTTATAGCCTATTTATCGAGGAACGCTATAGGCTAAAATTGAATCTAATTTTATACCTAATTTTACGCGGACGTAATCTACTTGCATGTATAAAGGTTAATATTGGAAATGAAAATCTAAAACACTACTATAAAAAAAAAAATTAAAAAAAAAACAACATCTACAAAAAATATAAAAAAGTCACAATCAGAATACAAAAGGCTCTGAATTTTACTCTGTGATATGTGATATCTATCTTTTTATAGAACACAACTTTCTTGTTTTCAATCATCAAACCGTTTTGCCAGCATATATAATCAATATTAATACTCACTAAATTACAGGTTTAGAACAGAAACCTCGATGTTAATATTATTAATACAAAAACGGAGCCACCAAAATAGAACTGAATAATTTAAAAAGCATGTTTTGGTTCTAATATGTTGCAAATAAATACAAAATGGGCGCCATTAAAACTGTTCTATCGATGTCACTAATAGTCTATAAATTTCTTCACGATAATGTCTGTTTAAACACTTTAAATATACTTTATTTTTTGTTTCTAATTCGACTTATTATATAATGATATTCAATGCTTTTATTGTTATATAATGTTATATAAATTTACACATGAAGCATAATTAATTTTGATTTTTTTTTTGCAAAAAAATGAACGTACCTACTATATTAAAAATAAAGTTTGTGTATTTCTAATATTTTTCTACATCACTAACACCTTTTAAATTTCCTAAAACTTATTTTGGAAACAACTGTTATTGCATGAATATAACACTACACACAAACACTATAAAGCTAAATGGAAGCTGCTACGTTGACAAACAATTTTCCATAATATCCATATTCTTTTGTATTTTTTAAATATGCATGGAATCTATCCAAATTTGTTAATATTTTCTTATATAAAAGAACATTCTTAATTCTTAAGATGATCCAAAAAATCTAATCTAACTACATACTACGTATTTGATTATATTTATTTATTTATCATAATAATTTTTTCTTTAAATAATGCAATAATTAGTATTAACAAAATGGAAATTAAATGTCAAATTTAGTTAAAAAAAAAATTGTGGCAAAAACTGCTAGTAATAAAATAAATTCTTCATTAAAAATAATTTTCTTTTAAAAATGTTACATGTAAATGACAAACAGAATAATAATTCCTGCTTTTGTTTATGTTGCTATGACAACAACTTCTTTATCATTATAATTTTGACATATCATCATCAGCATAAAATAGCTCTTTGTTGTATTTGATTTAGTTGAAAAAAATTGAGTAAATAAAGTAGAAGTCATATCAATTTAAAGTTTTTTTTTTAATCTGTATTCATTAGCTGATATTTATATCCAAATGCTTGTTTATAAAATATATTTTTTCAATTTTGTAAAAAAAAAATGGCGGCTCTCGCTAAAGGATTTCTTAAAAGCCGTCAAATAAGTTGAAAGCGATCGTGAAATTGATTCCGTTCGTCACGGTGTGATTAAACGCAAACATTTGGTTAGTGGATTTAAAAATTCCGCCTATTACACCGTAAACCTAATTCTTGTTATATTGTTACTGGGTATGTACACTAAAATTGGGTACGATATTAGTACTTAATGCTTATATAATACTAAGCTCGCCCCGGCTTTGCACAGGTGCAATGTAGGTTTATGTATCTTTATATACAATAGAATATTTAATATGAAAGCTTGTAATATTCTTAAAATTATGTTTGTGATCACGCTGTTGGCGTACCTAATTCAATAAAATAAAATACAGTCACATATAAAGCTGAAGAGTTTGTTTGTTTGAACGCACTAATCTCAGGAACCATTCAGCGTTAGATTTATCAAGGAAGGCTATAGGCTATTTATTATCACGCTTAAATTGAATATATTTTTTTTTACCTAATTTTACGCGGATGAAGTCGCGGGCACAACTAGTTATACATATAGATCTTCCTCTTGAATCACTCTGTCTATTGGTGAAATTAGCTTTAAAATTCGTTCCATAGTTTTAAAGATCTAAGCGTGCTAGAATTCAAAGTAGAAAGCATCAAATTCATGTGTATTGCGACGGCGATATACATACATATAAGAACGTAGTAATAGAACATATCTTTGATATGTATACCAAATTACAGATCGTGGTCATCAGATACGTGATGGAGTTTTTGATGATTCGTTTTTTTAAACGGATATTTCCAGGTAAAGGAGATAAGGCAACATTTGAGAGTGTTGAAATCAAGTCTATATTGAACTATTAAGTGTATTTATGTCGTCCTGAAGAAGTACTTGATTTGATAAGCTGTTTACGATTCTAAAGATATAATAATGTGCGTGTATGTCGTTCAAGTACGCCACGTCTGAACTGAATTTCATGACGTTTTCAATTAACTGTGTACCGTGTCTCTGTTATTGTAAAACCCTAACTGTTGGACGGGTTTCAGATTAAAGTTGAAAAATTTAAAATGCACAAGAATAAATAATTTCTATATTTCTTTATATTACTTTGGTTTTAGTATCTCTGAAGGTAACATTACACCTAGTAGTGTCACCACTAAAAATACAAGAGCAGGTAGATTCATAGCGCCTTTACTTCTGCAAGCTGCTTCGCTGAACAAAGTAGTTCGCCAAGTGGTGACATTAGCTAAATCTGGAACGGCCGAAATGATATCCCTTGTAGTGTTCCTGACAGCTTCACTCATAGTGGTATTCCGCGCAAACGTCCATGCCCATACTGTAACAATAAAGTAATATTCAAATATTTTTGACGTGATAACGTCTTATAAACCGATGAACCGTCATGCGGGCCCCCGCCAAATATAACATAACAAATAGTAAATAAAGTTCGGGTAGGAAAACCACTGCCGGGACCGCTAGTCGGTTTTTAAAAAAAGTTTCGTGTGTCTATCTATATACGAGTAGATGTTGCATTCCGTTAATAACACGTTTAAAAACTGTACAGGAATTTTAATGAAGTGGGTTTAAAACTGATTTCGTAATTTTAATATATTCGATTGCGAAACTACAAGGTAATGCCTGTTATGTCAATAACATTAGAAAAATTGCGTTGGCAATTGGATCCATTAGATAATTATAATTTGATATTAATTTATTTATATACTCTTAATGTTTTTCTTCCGTTACGTACCTAGACTTCAATGTCATTTCAACTGAGGAGCGTGTTTTGAAAGTAGAAAAACTGGTAAAGCAGAATTTAATATAAATACCACATTAGAATATACCTCAGCCTCATTCTGATTTTATTTTATTAACATACCCCACAGGTGGGCAGAGATCGTTTCCAGTTTTCTTCATTTATCTCTGTCCCGGTCTGTTCCTTTTTAAACTTAACAAACCGATACAAAAGTAAATACAAAAAGGAAAAAAACAAGAAAATTATGTATATAACAATTGGCAAGGGCCCGTGGTGTGAAAATCTAAAAAAAAAACTTAAATTAGTCGCGGAAATATGAATCGGGATCTCAAATAACATAGTGGCTATTTTTAAAAATATATAAAATATTGTTAAGAGGCGTAATAGGAATCCCCATGATTGTCAATACATATTCAATAAAGAATTAGATCAAACAAACACTGTTAAATTAAGTGATGTTCCCTTAAGAACGCTATAGAATAAAAGCGTTGATACAGAGGTATACATAAATTCAATCAGTGCAGTGTTTTAATATACCACTTCGAACCGGATTCCCCAACAAAGTACAGCATTGCGCAGACTTTCTGTTGTGTTTCAACGCACATTTCACTTCCTTTCGCACATATGTTCTATTTTAACGCTTTTTAACGAACGGTAAAAAAGCGCTCGTGCTTACGTATGATGGCGAAATCGGTAACACGAACCTTCACTTGACGCTTCGTTTCGAACGTAAATAAGTAAATTGTCGAGAAACGGTCGTCCTAGACCCACAGCAGATAAACTCTACAAAGGTTATTATTGCGGACAGATGACACCAATAGAGTGGCATAGCGACATCATCGATCGAAACGGCGGCGAACCAACTGATTGTGGCTGGCACTAGTGTACATAGCGAGCGAGATAGCTAACTCTTGCGAGAGTGAGATAGAGAATGCTATCTCGTTCACGTAAACAGGGGTTTACTCGTTTACGGCGTACACTAGTGTCAGCCTCCGTTTAGTTCTTAAGATCGTGTACAATTGTGGAACTACACGTTTTAAAGGTTCAATCTGTACTTCCACGCTGAGCTATTGTTGTACCATCCATTTCAGACATAACTTTTACTTTTGTGAGTTATAGCTAGATGCACGCTAGACTTGGGGAGTAAGCTGGTGAATACTTGTCGAGAGAGTTACGAGAAGTGTGTTTGGGCGAGGCGAATGGAATCTGTGAGGGAAATAGAAGCTAGTAGAGATAGCGAGAGAGTTATGTGTCAAATATACTATAGGGGCAAAAGAAAGAGACAGACGCGAACACACATTTTCTTTCTCTCTTTCTGTCCTAGCCAATGCATGAAATATATATCTAAGTCAGTAATTCGTTTGTGAGTTTACTTTGATTATTATGTAATTTCATTTCATTCTTGAATAATTTTATACTAAAGTATTGGACAAAATATTTAATTTTGTCCAATACTTTAGTTTGAAAAAAAAATGTAAATTTATTATAAAGTACAATTACACTTTATATACATATATTTAGATAGCTAGAGCATAGAGCATAGAGCTAAAGAGTTTTTGTTTGTTACAGAAGACATGACCAACAACAGGAGTATAATTTTGGCGGTGCTTGTTTGTCTGGTGGCAGGTGTCCTGCCTAACCCAGTCAGACGTTCGCCAGATCTGGAAGCTAGACGCAGGAGTGCTATAGACAGAAGTATGATTCGGTAAGTCATTATAGAAGGCACGACTATTTGCTAGATAAAACTAAGAAATTCATCAAAAAATACATTCGTATACCTATAATACTGCTAATCAATGCTGTTGCATCAGGAGATGGTATATTTTCGTGTTTCATTCGTTTCTTTTTGAGAGTTCCTGGTGGTCTAAGCCCTTCTATAAAGGCATAAAGGCATAGCAGATGCGTTGCCAGCCTTAATGACGAGTTCAGGCCACCTGGAAGTCTCACATACCGAACAGAACGCGACAACAATACCATCACTTGACGTGACAGCATTGCTGCCACTTCACGCCGATCTTAAAAATATATAAATCGCAGCGTTCTTCTCACACGACACCAATCGAACGCAATATAATTTTGAGATATTTTTTTTAAATAGTGACTGATATTAAAATATATTTTTTTGTATAATTGTCCTAGGTTTGGAAGGTCGTATCCACCAGAACCCTCGGCAGCCGATCTTCGAGATACATTCCAACGACCGACTCGCAGAGGTGACAGCTTCCTGCGCTTTGGCAAATCCCAACCTATAACATTTACCACTGATGACCTTATATCACTTCTGAAGTCTTACGAAGATGACTACGATACTCCTATCGCGAAACGCGTATCGAATTTCGTTAGGTTCGGCCGTGATCCCAAATTCATTCGTCTAGGCAGATCTGTTGAAGAAAATAAACTTGGTTATGAACAAACAGCCGATTTGGTGGTCAATGGGTATCCTCAGAGGAAACACAGAGCAAGAGACCATTTTATAAGGCTTGGCAGGGACAGTGAGGAACTCAATAGAGACGATCCAGAAGAGGTGCCAGAAGAGAGGGAGAAAAGGTCTGACTGCCACGACTGCTAATTCTTTGTTTCTAAGGTCCGAATAATCGCTGATGATCTCCAAACTGGTTTGCAGTGCCAAAATATTAGTGCCATACTGTTTATAAATGTCAAGAG
The DNA here is from genome assembly GCA_024363005.1 of Charaxes varanes. Taxonomy (NCBI): domain Eukaryota; kingdom Metazoa; phylum Arthropoda; class Insecta; order Lepidoptera; family Nymphalidae; genus Charaxes; species Charaxes varanes. Next base: position 891,154 of record JANCMC010010975.1, on the reverse strand, counting down.
GCTAGTTATCTAATTTAGTGTTATAAATTCATATAAATTTTAAAAATCGGTTTAGACGTCTTTAACGATCCTTGCCTTTATCTATTTATTTATTTTTTACATGTATTTTTTTAAAGGATTGTAGGGGTGAGCATGATGTTACGAAAATTTGGCCCACAGAATACGAAATAACGAGGTATTCGTAAATATTTGACCCTTTAGTGATAAGGGCGCCATTACATCCACTACAATCTTTTGGATCTATTGTTTATAGTATAGTTTATAGTCCTCTGTTGGTATAAACATTGTCTATGATAAAATCTAATTTTCTTTCTTTTGTAAACACTAACAGAGCCATGTATTTATTCGTAATATTTATATTAAAAAATACTTTGATAAATTTTATTTTTTTATATTATGATCTAGTCAATTAGTTTTAAAATTTTTAGGTAATATATTTTTGTTTTTTATTTTTATTTATATAATTATAGATTAATAACATTCTAATTTACCTATTTAATAAATTTCATTGAACTGATTTCAGTTCAACTTAACTTAAGATAATTTTATAAATTCTGTGTAATTATTTTTTTTTTCTAAACATTTTGTGCTAAATTACGAGGATACCAATTTATAGTGAGATATTTAAAAAATATCCAAACTTATTAATGTATTATGTAAGATAAGATTTTTAAAATAAACTTTTATTATGAAAAATTGATGTTTCTTGTTGTATTACTATATTATATCTATAGATATGAATAAAATTAAAGCAAAATACGCTTCGATGTCAACTGTCTGTATTTTATTGCTATTTTTCCATAGATTCCATATATTATATTTGCCTATAGAAATATGCATAAAATCTTTAAAAGAAAATACGTTATATTATAAAACATTATCTTAGATCTGTGCTGTTTTTCTATTAAGTTATACATTACAATACATTTACTGCAAAAAAGTTAAGAAACATACAAACAACATATTACAGACGAATATCCGAAATATATTATCTTGTTTCGTCTTTTCTATTTTGTACGTCATTAAAAACTTACATCAGTAAGAATATGTTATATAAAGAAAATGTATATCCGAGTTTGTATGGCTGGGCTACAAATTTGGATACTGAATGTATGTAATAGAACTGTAATCAAAATTTGAAAATTATTCATGGAACGACATTAAACCCTTGCATAAATTTCATCCCTGTTGAATTTAATATTTTTTACAAATTTCTATGGTTAATAATTTTTGTATAGAATCCTTATTGTCTTTTTTCGTCATTGGAAATTTTCTTGAAACCCTCAAGGAATATTAAAAAAAAAATAATCGTCCCTGCAGTATGTTTTTTTTATCATTCAATACATTGTTGCTTTGTGGTGTCCTCCAAACTTTTTTTTGTCTATAGTGTGTTGTTGTAGAATAACCATATATAATTTAACAATTTTCATACTGTGAAAAAATTCCGAGTTACATTTAGTTGACCAATCTCTCTCGTGTCTTCTCCATTGAACGTGACATTGGCGAAATAATTTGTGCAAACTATCTGTCAAAGAAATAAGAGGAAATTTGTTGCTTGCATTATTATCCATTTAAATTGTGTGTTAAGCTTGCATCTTAAATTGCATCGTTTTAAAATGTATTTTACTACAGATGATATTTGTGTCTATCTATATATATATATATATATATATATATATATATATATACCTATTAATATTGAATAATGTGAGAAAAGTTGATGTCAAATAGAGAATATAAATTATAATACCTAACATAAATTGCAATGGTGTGTAATCTATTCTTACGTTCTTATTTTAAAAATAAAATCGTGTTACATCAATTCATTTTGTTTTTTATTTTTGCCCTGAAATATTCTCAAGTGAAAGATACATCTATCCTATAGAAAACCACAGACAAATATATGGGCAGGCGCGGATCCACCGTCGGTGCCCACGACGGTATACGTGTGATGTCAGATTTTCACGATCTTTTGCAATCGAAAGCCTGTTAATACTAATGTAATGTATTACATTACATTGATGATAGTATTTCCAATACTTTAAAAAAAAGTATCAAAAATCAACAATGAAATGTTCCTATAAAAATAAAGATCACTAAGCCTACTACTAAGTAACTATGAAGTGAATGACGTCAAATAATTTTATATATTTTTTTTTCCTTATAATAGCACTCGACTTCCTATAATACAAGTAGCGGGTCCGGCAGACGTTCACTTAACCGATGTTCAGACTAAGGGTCCAGTACAAAAGCCGTCTTCTAGAAGTATTCCGAAAGTGCGATCAAATCTTATCTTATAATCTTTTTTAAACATTTTTTGAGTTTTCCTTCCTTTCTTCATTTTTCTTCTTTCTTTCTTCTTTTTTAATCCTTCCAAAAAATAATGCGAATGAAATAAAACAGACAGAGGTAAACGCCTAGCCGTTTGTTAATTATAGCTAGAAACATACCATATTTAGGTATACTTACCGGGACCACCTTCTCTGCAAACATTTTACGAACCCCTTGGAATATACACAGAAAGTTTTATTCGAACCGTTCCAGCCTTGTAGGAGGAGTAGAGTGACAGAGGCTTGTAAAGTCGATTTTTATATATAAACATTTAGACAAGTTTCATCTTATCTATATATACTAATATATAAAGCTGAAGAGTTTGTTTGTCTACATGAACGCGCTAATCTCAGGAACTACTGGTCCGATTTGAAAATTTATTTCAGCGTTAGATAGCCCATTTATCGAGGAAGGCTAAGGAACGCCCTTATATTAAGAGTTCATAATTGGTGGTACATTACAGGATGCAAGGATTCTCCCTTTACGATTTTCAGACGCGTTCGAGTATTACACAAAATCCCCACTTGGGCTCCCTAACATGGCACAGATTTTTAATTTAAGTTTAGTAGTATAGAAAACACATATATTAGACTGACTTAAAAAGTATTCTTAATTTAAAAAATAAATAGGAAACACACTGCGTCACATATGCTCAAGAGCTTTGCAAGCAACTCTAGTACTGATTTATATGCAAACCCACTAAATATTTTATGATAAAGCATACCTCTCTAGAAATGCATAACACCTTTATTTCCCCCAGGACTGCACTAACATTATTATTTGCTGGATATAGATTATTTTCACAAAAAAAAACGTTTTCACTTGATTAGGTCGTGGCCTAATTAATGGTGGGCAAGTGAGTCGATCACTATGTTAAGTAGTTCTTGTTGAGACGGGGTGATACATGGGTGACCCATTCTAACACTGGTTTATAATTGATATCCAACCTAATCCGTGTTTCGGAAGGCACGTAAAACTGTGGGACCCGATTAACGTCACGGAGCGATATTAGTCGTGAGATTGTAGAGATCGTGGGGGTTCCGAGGATGACGTCAGATGGCAATCGGTCATCTTAACTCTCCCCACAGCCACATTATCTGCAATTTATGCGCGCCGTCTAAATGGCTGCAACACAAAACAGTGCAGACATTGTCCGCCCTTTCGCCACCCTGTCATTGTGATGCGGATTGACGTCATTGAGTCCCGAGATGGATTTGTCCCATAATTCCCGAACAGAACCTTTTACTGTAACACTCAATTATTTTCCGCTTCGACTTATTTCGATGTCCATTTCTAGTTTGTTTACATGCTGGTTTTGTCATATACGGTACGGAGCAGCAATGGATGTGTGGTTATCGATGCTCTCCGTATGTAGAAATGTAATTGCAGGATGACGTGTGTCATTTAAGCACTGATGGTCGGACATTAGGGCGTCTGCGTTGTGGGCCGGTTCCATTTGTAAGGGCTCCGTGTAATTTTGCAAATGCACGTAACGGGTCGCGCTGAAAAAAAGTGGAATATTTCAATTGAGAGCGGAAAGGGCTGTTTTAATTTGGACGTTTTTGGGACAATGCGGTGAGAATTAAACGACGTTTTCATTATGAATCGTGATCGTATATTGTATTTATTTATATGACAAAGGACAAAGGAGAAGGCAGTTCAACACGTAAGTGCCTACTGACGATCATGGACATTTGCACGACCAGTAGGCAAGCATATGCGTTGCCGGCCTTGTTTACGAGTTTAGGCCACCGGGAAGTCTCACAAACCGAACGAAACGCGACAACAATACCATCACTTGACGTGACAGCATTCGTGAAGTGGCAGCAATGCTGTCACGTCAGGGATAGCATTGTTGTCGCATTTCATTCAGTTTATGAGACTTCCCCCGCCCTGCCTTACCCGCAACAGCCTCAAGGTATGCGCCCACAATGAAAACCTGTATATGCTTATGTAATTTTATCTATTAATATATTTATAGATAAAATTACTATGTCTTCGTAGTCGAACCCGCGTGAATTCAGTGATTTTTTTGCCAGAAACGCCAATCATTTAGCTAAACCATTTAACCAAAAACCTAAGTAGCCTATGTTATTCCTTGTAAAATCAGCTATCTACCAGTGAAAGTCCCATGTATAGGGTATCCGATGTATAGACGCGTGCAATTGGGAATAGAATTATGTACAATTTGTAATTATTAATTTGAACATTACAAACAGATACTTCATTTATACGTATTCATTAACGTAATGATTGGTGCTTTTCCTACAGGAATGCCTCTCCCGTACGGCGCGCCAGCAGCCCCGTACCCCGTGTACGCGCCCATGCCGGCGCTCTACAACCCGTACGCCACGATGCCGTACCCGCACCACTCGCGCGCGCCCCCCCCCCCCCCCCCCCCCCCCGCCCACCACGCCCCCCCCCCACCCCCCCCACACCCCGCACCCCCCGCACACCCCGCACACCACGCACACCACGCACACCACGCACACCACGCACACCACGCACACCACCGCATCTGCGAGCTCTCTGGTGTTGCAGTTGTCTATGGGCGTCGGTAGTCACTTAGGTGAACCGCCTGCTCGTTTGCGCCTTGTTATATAAAAAAAATAAAATGCAACTCTCACGCCCATATTCATAATAAATATATATAAAGATCAAAGAGAATATAAATAAACTTACTTAAATACATAAAGTAAATAAAATTAAATATACGCTATATAGGTACATATGTATGTACCGGGCGGAGGATCAAACGTGGGTCAGGGCGACAGGTGGAGAAATTGGTGGACTATTCTAGCCGTATCCAGCAAGACCGCTTTCTGCATTTTGGTCACAAGCGAACGGCCACTGAATCCCAGTCGCTACAAATGGTATAATAATAATAATTATTACTTAATTTAGATTGCCCATGCACAACTTAGAGTGTCCGAGCCCCCTTTTGCCCTCCACTCGGCTAGAAGCAGCGTGTTAGCTCGGTCCTGCAGCGTCGCCGCAATAACAGATGAAGCTAGCGCCTTGCCCGGCTCAGGCCCTATCATGCTAACTTCAGAGCCTTTCCTAGAAAGGTCATCCGTCCGCTCGTTTACATGAATGACCCGGTATGCATACTATACTTACAGAGTTTTGGCTTCCCTTCAAAGTCCGGCAACGTATTTGTGTTGCAGTTATCCATGGGCGTCCAAAGTCACTCTATTGACCGATTACTTTTGTTGATTTTTCATTATTATTTTCATCATTTTTGAAAATATATTTCAATATGATATCAGCTTTAGGAGTCTGGTCGATTACTTTGTTACCCACACACTTTTCATTGGTTCTCGTTTCTTCACTGTCAGTTCTTTACAAAAACTGGAATGAAAGTGATTAATAAAGTCTTAATTTTGTTTTTTGATACTGTTTAAATTTAAGAAATGTATATTTGATTATAAAAAATTGTAAATGTGCACTCGCCAGTAGAAAATGTGGCCCCAACTTAAAAAAACTTCATAAATGTCGATTTAAGTATAATATGTATATAATAATGTAGACATTTTTATCCCATAAAATGTTGTCATCTCGTCATCTAGGCCGGACTTATTCCTTTACTCAAAGACACTAAAGCAAGTAGTATCTGTAGAGCTTACAGATCCATGGAACAGAAACATCCCTAAAGACTCTAGGGGGGAGGAAACACTCGGAGTGAAGTGAAAGAGTGTTAGTGGCCACTTTAAATAGTACTCTTAAACCGACACCTGAGTCGCAAATTTACCTTTCTACTCGCTACCTTTCTTTGCAACGCGATGGATCCGGCTCCAGCACGGAGATTTCATGAATGCAAAGAAATTCGTCTCCCTCAACTACTAACTAAACCTCTCGAACCACCACATTGTGCTCGACGTCTTTGTTATACGTTTACTTAAAGCCTGCTTGATAAGGAGAGGTAAATATCCTGACCCATTGACGGCGTGACGCCGCGGCACGCATCACAGCCGACTGGACGCGACTCACGCTAACAGCTGTTTGACGCGTCGAATACTTCGCTAAAATATTTTTAGCATCAATTATGTGTCGACTATTCGGCTCTTTTAAATAGATGTGATGCCTACAACGCGCGTTCGCCACTCGTAACCAAGTTACGTACTTGCATTTTACGAGCGATCGTTCACGACGAATCCTTTGTTCCATTTTCAAATATATTTTCGTTTGAAAAGTAAAGAACTAGGTTTCATAGTTAAGGTAATACTTTAGGAATGCCTAATAGTCGTTTTCATTCTAATTAAGCATAAAACTTGTGCTAGGGGTGGACGTAATGATAGCTCACCGGAGTCGAGGATAAGTAAGCACCTCACAGATGATGGCTACCACAAAGTTTGCCCTTTACGAAATCGGAGCTTACATTAAGATAATGCTGATGTGAATAGTAACTCTACTAACCGATCCAAATTATTTTCAAAAAATATAGATTGTAAATTTTCGCCCCAAAGAATTTAAAATCTGAAAGGGAATCATCTGGGTTAGAAAAAGAGTTAATAAATCAGAAAAATCTGAAATTTTCCGGTTATATTAAAATTCTACCTCATCAACAACCCTGGCACAGGCAAGTTGAATTCGGCGTTAAATTTTATTCAGATGCCGACTGTTTTGATTCTTCGCTAATTGTCTTTATCAAAGATCTATCCAAGCAGTAACGTTTTTTATAAAAGTTAAAAGTATTTATATAGATGAATTTCGCTTTTGCTAGCCAATTTTGGTTTATCGTTATTACCTCTAGCGAATACGCTTTCAGCCAATGATTGTAATACCGGAGCCAGACACAGTTCAGTGTTTGTACATTTTTGACATTGAAGACTACAAAGTACTAACGCACTACGTGATCATTGAAATGATCATTCAAATGAAGCTATGTCTAGCTCCGGTATAAAAATAATAACATCAAATTCGATATTAAAAAAAAATTCCGACACCCCACTCGGGTATGTGTATTAAATTCACTAAGTTTAGCGTCTATCCCAACCCCCCTCCCCAAACTTTTCAAATACCCAAATGAAATCCTTTCATTTGATACCCCACTTGTATATTTTCGTTTCCTATCGTTTATTTATCTCCCCTTCCACCCCCAATAACTAGTTAACGGCTAAATCAATCATCTTCAAACATAGCCTTGAACACTTTCGACCAAGTAATCTTTAAAAATATCACAAGACGGCAAACCGGTGAACAGAAAAACAGGCGAAAGAACTTCAAAAGCACACAGGCAGAAAAATTAAGAACCTTAATGTCTCAACGGTCGAAGAGATGGACTGAAAACCGCAAGGTGTCCATTTCAAATCCTGTTACGTTGGGCATTGGATTATCTTTATCGATTTGAATTAAAAATATATTGTTTTTACCTTTTTGAAAAGAAAGTTAATACCGCCCATATTTTCGTAGACAACTGAGTCTATCAAATATAACACAACACTTTTCCGCTTATTTGAATCTCAAAAGCGTTTTGTAGAGTTCTCAAAACTGTAACAAGGAGCAGGTAGCTCTGGAGGAGCATGGTTATCCGTCATCAAACGGCATCTCAAGCGGGAACAAAGGAGCGTTCCATTTTTAGAAAACCTTTTAAGGAAAGTCTAGACAAAAGCAGGATAAAATATGATGCAGTCGCGCTTTATGCAAAATACGTAACTTCTGCAGTTAGAAAGCGGACGGGTGTGAAATGTCGTTACAATACTTGGCTGCATATTTTGTGTTATTGTAATTTAATTTATTTCATTTTTATTACATTTTTCCGACAATTTAATTAAAAATCGAAAATTATTATCCACCATTAGAAATAACATTAAAATTAAATATTTTGTAGCCGCCGCTACGTAGCGAGATGGCAATGATGTCGAGTGGAAAGGTTACACCAAAGCAAACTAGATGGCGCTGTAGGGATGACGACGACCGCAGTACAAACGTAGAAAAACTCCATACAAAACAACTCACGCTAGCGAAGTTCTTATATACGATCGCTAAATATAGAACTCCCGATAAACCTGGTTTATATTTAATATCCGTCGAGTTTCAGAAGGCACATAAGCAATGGGACCCGATTAATGTCACTGACTGATATTAGTCGTAAGGCTGTAGAGATTGTGGGGGTTCCGAGGATGATGTCAGATTGCAATTGGTCATCTTAACTCGCCTCACAGCCACATCCTCTGTAATCTGAGCATACCCTGGTACCGCTAAGAAGAAAAAGTACAGTGTTATTATAGCAAGAAATAAAATATTTCTTAAAGTCGTGTCGTATGGGGATCAATGTCGTATTACGATTAGTCGTTAGTAGTAAATGGAGTGGGTTCGATGTAAAAGGGAAGCTGATTCAATTTTCGCGTGTCACCTCTACTTATTTGAAAATAGGGAGTCTTGAGTAAGTAATGTGCTCTTTTTAGGCCCGAAAGCCCACACGAATATATATTCAAACGGTGCGTATACTGTATCGCATGACTGGCCCGTTGGCGCAGTGGGCAGTAACCCTGAATTACGCTACGGGGTTGTGGGTTTGATTCCCGTCTCCATTTGAGGATTATCTGCCTTTGTTATTGCAGTGGGTGCCTATAAAAGATAGCTGTCCTTGAGACCAATAAATATGAAAGTGTAACAACGTATTTGTATTTTTTTTTATGTTACAAGGGGGCAAACGAGCAGGCACCGAAGTGCCTACCGGCGCCCATGGACATCTGCACGACCAGATATATGCAAAATGGTTTTTTTTAGTTACTTATAAGTATCGTAACTATGTTGAATCCATACTAATATATAAAGCTGGGCCTTTTTTGGCAGCGTTGAATTACGTGCACAAAACTTTGACGATAACAGAGAGCTTTAAATTCGTGTGAAAGCACGCAAGAACTTTTTGCCTTAACTTACTACGAGTCTGTCTCATTATACACTAATCACACTCCTCTCCTTCTCGACGTCACTTTACAAAGATAGTGGAGCTTAAATTTTTAATTTTGTAAGAGATCTTCTTCTTTTATTAGTACCAGTATCAACAGGTACCTCGGTACCTGTCTTATTAATTAGTAAATAGACCTGATACTTGTACCTCACAGTCCCTTTTTGATTGCTTGCTGTTGCTATATTCCTTTTGTTATTTCTAACTGCAATGTTATTTATATAAATAACAAAAAAGTAGGCACGTTAGCAACTACCTTCTTATCTCACCGAGCATCAAAGATGTATCTCTCTATATACAATTTTTTAAATATTACAAGGGGCATAAGTGACTACCGATGTCCATGTACATCTGCACCACCAGAAGGCTCGCAGATACGTTACCATTTACCATTTACACCCTTTAATGAGGAGGTTAGGCCACTGGGAACTCTCACAAACCGAACGAAACGCAACAACAATACCATCACTTGATATGGCAGTATTGCCGCCACTAAAACTTATCTTTATATTATTGATATTGCTGTTTCTGACAGACTACATGAAATTTATACGAGTGTGACAAAGATGGATATAGGTCACTCAGTAAACTCGCTACATCTTGTCTGTTTATTAGATTATTTATGTATATAAATTTAGTAATGTCTCGATTCTTTTAGATTTTATAAAAGGATGTTGGTATTGATAGTTTCCTTGTATTATACAATCGAAAAAAAGGAAAACTTGGATTATTTTTAAAATATAATTACTTCCTACACGTCACGGTCACGATATATTTGTGAATTGATATGATTTTTTCAGTTTTAATCAATAAAATAATTATTATCAGTTTTTCGGAAAGAAATGGAGACTACCATGATTGCTATCAAAAAGTGAAGTATTAAAATCTTTAATAAAGTTCCCATACAAGTTTGTATGGCAGCGTTTAACACGGCATGACTGAAATTGAGTAACTTTTAATTAGGGACCAAATAGACTTTAAAACATTGTTCCTATATAGAAAATATTGCTTTTGTTACTGTTTTTCTGGCCCAAAAAACTTGAGTCAGTTTAGTTACAATACTTTCGAGTAACAGATGAATCTCCATTTACTATTTGGGTACTGTCAAAATAATGTATTGTTTATAGAACAAATTCTATTCCTACTTTTATCTATTACTGTATGCATATTAAGTGTTGCTAATAAAATAGTATGTGAGATTTTAAGAAAAAAAAATCTAAGGTTGTTTTCTAAGTACATAGTTTAAGGGTATATTATATTTGTAGATTTTTTAAAATATTGTTTTAAATTAGTTTTTTTTTAAGATAGATGTAAGCAACGTCGTGCTGGTTTCGACACATGAATATCCTATTATATTGTTAACATTTTTGCCACTCTTACTACAAGGTATCTCCATCCCTACATTAAGACATGTGAGAACAGAAAAGTGTAAGATTTTTAAAGTTTCTACGTTTATGTTTTTACTCTTACGTTTCTCTCTCCAAATATACAAACTGTTGAATGATGTCTAAAGTCCTGAGTATATATGAATACTCAGGGCTTCATCAGACTATCAATGTATGTATATATCGCAATATACAATTCGTTTGAAAGTATAAACATTTATTACGTTCGTAACTAAAATTACTTTTAGTTCCGAATGTAATAAATGAATAATAAAAAAACTTACGTAAGGAAGTAAAAAAGTCCGTTGTGCTAACTGAATACGAATACGCGATGCGATCGAACTTAGTTCGGTGCGATTAAACATTAATATCTAATTGAAGTTCCCGCGATCGCATCATCCTTTTTCTAATTTTGCTATTCATAACGTAACAAGTAAATATAATAAGGTAAAATATTAAAAAAATCATGATATTATGTATTTAAAGGAGTGGTAAAACAACACAATCTTAATTAAGTGATACTTTTTCTTGATTTGTAGAAAGATTTCCTTTTATTTACAGAAATCATTCTATAGAACACTGTTGCGAATGAGTGTCTTTCCCCTAACTTTAAAATTAAATGCCACGCAAGATCAAAACGTATGTTGGCTTCCAGTAACGCTAGATTACAAGATCTGCTTCTCTGTGCCTTTCGAATAGATTATAGATCTGACATGTTTAAAATTTATACAATGTAGATTATTTACAATGTACGAGTACATTCCGAAGTTGTATTTGTGTATTTTATATTAATTAATAAAATAACATGTTTTAGGGATTTTATTGAGATATTTGTTTTTTTTTTACCCAATTCGTCGATTGTTCGAAATTCGCCAACAAATCTTTGGATTTGTTTGTACAATGGACATTGTTATATTTAACAGCAAATTATAGAAGAATGTATACATGTGTGTGTAAATCGGTTGGCATTGGTGTGCGTGTTGTTTTATTTTAATAATTTAAAATATTTATTATATGCATGTTATAAAAATATTAGCTTTCGCACACCATCCTTTATTAAAACTATAATTATGCCAAATTTCATTTCCTTTGTCCGCGCAATTTTCATATAATATGTTGAATAAGGATTAATTTTATAAATATTACTACAAAACCTTCAAGATATACATCATAGGAAAGAAGGGTAAAATCTTATAGTATTTTGTGAATTGTTAATTTAAACGCATATTGTTTCTTGATGACATAAAATAATACTATTTAATTGTATCTATAATTTCATTCAAACATTCTGTTTTCCGACAATGGCTTCAATGTCGACCACTTCTTTGACGCACGAATCTGTAAGAACCACCGGATCACCTTCAGTGATCAATACGTCGTCCTCTATCCGAATACCGACTCCTCGAAATTCTTTAGGCACCGAGGTATCGTCTGCACGGATATAAATACCTGGAAAATGAGAGCTGTTATTGCAAATAAGCTACAAAAACTTTCCTAAAATATTAAGAAGTCTCTAACTCTCACTTTAAATCTCAATTAGGTTTCTTTTTAATATCTTCTGCAATAATAAACTCAATTTAAGATTATTGCACTTATATCAAATAATAAACAGCTCAAAGGGGAATAAAAAGCACGCACACACGAGGAATCCATGAAATGCTAAGATAATAGTCTCTGACCAAGAGTGTGACAATGACAATAAATGCATATATTTCTATACTCCGGTTCCATATCTGATACCTGATAGAAGTTATTTGTTAAAGAACTTCAAAAGTTAATGTCCGATTTTGTTGCAAATAATTTTCTTAACGAGTTCTTAGCACGATCTATCAACATGGAATATTCCTAATTTCTACATGTAATAGTGGGCGGACCCTTGCTCGGCTTTTCTAGCTGTTCTAAAATGCATTTATAAGAAAGTGAGTACAAAACAAGACCGTTTGTAATTATACCTGGTTCTACAGTGACTACCATGCCAGGGCGTACAGGCACCCGGCGCCTTACCAGGGGCGCATCGTGTACATCCAGCCCCAGGTAGTGCGACACGTGGTGGGGACAGAGTCTATATGCCTTCTGAAATACAGAGCAGTGGATGTTAGCGTGTGACGTCACTTCCACGTAGAATAAGCAAAACATACTTGTTGATAGATGTAGGGTTCACGCCAGGCAAGTTGAAGTGTCTTTGGTTTTATTCAAATTAGAATAGTGACACTCTTGCATAAACTTTCTGAATTGTACTAAACCGACTATTAAGCGTGATAAGTTAAGTAAAAGTCTATATGTATTAATAACCTTATTTAACTGTTGTCTTACAGCATGCATTAAAATAAATTTGTGAGGTCTTCACAGCAGTAGGAGGATATTGGTTAAAGACAGTGATTTAATTAGCACTTTGGAATTTAAAGTTTTGGTAGACCTTGAAAATAAAAGTTAACTTACCCCAACCAGTTCATTGGTGTCAATGTTCTGCGGCAGAATGCCTTCCTGTTGCAAGTGCATGCCAAGTAACCGACACATGCTGTCAAACAGTTGATCTAGAGGTGGTCTATGCTGCCCCAGCAGTTCTATTAGACGTTTCTAAAAAGACAATTTCTTTGACAGACAGACGGACAACAAAGTAATCATATAAGGGTTCTTTTTTCCTTAGAGGCAAATAACCCTAATAGAAAAGAAATAAAAAAGATAATCTTCGAATTATTTTTAATTCGAGGACAAACAATATATTTTACATTACAATATCAAGGAAGTGAACTGTTAATAAATTATTCATTTTATTGAAGATTAACAGTCTGAATTGGTAAGTTTCAGGGGCAAATAGTGGTCATGAACTAATTTTTTAGTAATACAATTATAATATTGTGCAGTAATCGTAAATGAATAGGCTGTCTACCTTTGGTAGAGCAAAATCGAAAATATATATTTACAACTTTTTAGTTGAGTCAAAGACTGAGACACAAACATGTTTGACATAATCTACACAAAAGGTATGTTTCTAAAAGTAATAATAATTTGATAGATATATTGTTAAAAATTTTAATGGGCCAGTATAATTTAAATCGGGAAAGCCATGTACTTGTAAATGATAGCTTTTTGTTACCTGAACAAACAGAACTAGTTCGTATAGAATCTTGTGATATTTGGAAAACTTCCCAGAGACTGGCCAAGTGCGCGATATATCCGAATTATACAGCCATCTTTGACTACCTAAAAATGGGCAGAAAAAAGATCTACATAATTATTTGAAAGAGGCCAAGTTCGTAGTACTCCACGGATTCACCGTCCATCGCGTTGCAGAGGAAGGAACCATTGCAGTGCCTGGGACTTGTGACCTAGGTGTAGGTTTAAGAGCGCGCTCTTTGTAGTGATCACTAACACTCATCTTCACTGCCAGTGTTCTGATATAATCTATATATATAAAAATGAATCGCAAAATGTGTTGGTAAGCGCATAACTCAACGACGCCTAGACCAATTTTACCAAATCTAATACAAAGTGGAAACCCCGAGGACCTTTCATTTGTATCTGAATTATTATTTGTCCTTAAATATTTATGAATCATGAATACTGATTCATAAGTATTCAAATACCATGGGACATTATATAATGTCACACTTTAGGTGTTTTCAGGATTTCTGAGGGTATTAAATCATCTAAAATGTTTTGCGAAGGTATGTTACGTAAGCTTTTAATCTTATGGTACTCTCAGTTACTTACACTATTAGAATATATGATTTAAAAAAATTATGGAAATGTATAGATGGCAAGCGTATGCCTAGCTTGATAAGCAAGGAACATAGCCCAGTGTCGATTTTAACTACCTAAAATTAGGCTTGCTACTCTACCCACCAATGGGAACAGATATATATATAGAGCATTGTATCGCAGTGGTTACTGTACTACAAATAGAGTGGAGGTTCTTCGATAGTCAAGTAGCTCTATATTACGAAACCTCTAACAAAATGCCACTTGTGAAATAGCCAAGAGCACAGTTTCATGACGTTCTAGATTTATCTAGCGGGGTAAGAGTTATGTAGCGCGTACTACATACATAAGTATCGCCAGGATCCGATGGAGAGCTCCAACAGTCTTCCTCTTTCTTCAGCCTTTCGATCTTTGCATCCTCTTTGGTTATTGGTGGAACTGTGAACATAAAACATTTGCTACTTTATACGATTTACAGTATTAGGAGTATATACGACAATACCCCAACAGTAGTGGGGTTTGAACCGCTACCTTGCGGATTTCAGTTCATACCTTATACCGTTGAGCTATTGAGGTTCTGCTAAGAGACATCGCGGGACCGAGACAAGTGGCGTGAAATCATATCGAAGGGTAAAACTCATATTGGGCTGCTGAGCTGCTCCAGTAAGTTATATTGCGTTCAGTCTAAAAATGCACACTCCGCCAAAGTATTCACCTCTACATGCAAAATAGCGTGTAGACGCAAACACGCAAGCTCGTCAATATCATTGGCTTTTTAGTCATCGCTCGCAAATGGCTGCAAACGCACAGGCAAGCGTTGCAATTAATAACAAATATACATACACAGGACTACATGACACACGGACGTCTGTTCGTAAGGTAGACAACTTAACGCCTGTGATATAGATAACAGCCACCTTTTATACACAAATATATTTTTGTGTTATAAATACATACATATGTATAATACACTCAAACTTAACGCGATGATCGAACCCAATAATATTTACTTTTACAATTTTAAATAATGGAATTAGTAGAGGGCCGAGCATTTTTAGACTGCACGCTCTCTAGATAGTTATTTAGGGATAGTGTTGCGGACAGATGACACCAATGACGACGTCATCCCGACGACGACGGCTATCCCACTGATTGTGGCTGTCACTAGTGTACATATAGAAAGAGGTCATTCTCCGTCATTCCTCTTCACTATCAAGCACAGCCCCCACCAGGCTCGATAGGGTATTATAATTGAAATGATAAACATTTTAGACAATTTTCAAGTGATTAACAACGCAATAGTAGAGTGCGTTCAGTTTAAACATGCCCGCCCCTCTTAAATATTCATATCTAGAATACATGTAGCCGCAATACATGAAAGCTCTTCAATATCTAGTTTAGTTGATCATGCAATGCGTGCTTGAGTTTGATTTAAAATAAAATCGCAGCACATACACAAGCAAGCGTTGCAAATTAAGTGGAGGGGCGTCCATTTTTAGACTGAACGCCCTATACTCGTATAAGTAAAAATTGTTTGATAGAAATAAGCGAATCCTTGTTAATCTAAATTCTTAATCACTTCTTTAAAATAATAAACTTTGTGAATTGAAATTTAACACATACTGGCCTATTCCTCTATTTCTTACACTATATATTTCTTTTATCTGAATTATTTAAGATTATGCCACACCCACCCAAAAAAAAAAAACATATACCTTCTATCCTTAAAAACGTTTCGGTATATATATTTCTTCTTTTAAATGATACAAGGGGCAAACGAGCAGGCAGTAGGCACCGCCGTTATGATAAACCAATATATTTATGTTGAAAAAGATATTTACCGGTTTCTTTAAATTATTTATTATTTTTTATTGGAAAATTTTTTTTCTATAAATATATTTAAAGATAAATTTATCACCCTGATATCTTCAATATCATACGTTGAAAAAGTTGAAAATGGAATTTATTTGAAATTAAATTTTTATAAATTGTTTTACTTCTAATATATGAAATTCTCGTGTCACCGAATGTGTTGGCAAACTCTTCCGATACGGTTTGACCGATTCTTATGAAAGTTTTTGTGCATATTTGGTAGGTCATAAACTAATTTTGAGTGGTACACGAAGTCGCGAGATACAGCTAGTAATATGTATAACAGTCTCTTATACTAAGAAAACATTGATTTTTTTTCACAGTAAAGAAGCTGCGCTCTAGCACCGAACTAACGCTAGCTTAATAAAAATAATAGAATACTTGCGTTGTTTTTGTCTTTACATTCCAAAATTAACAAAAAGGTATGTATGAAAATTCTGCCAAATTAAATTTTCATAGGCGAAACTTAAATCGCTACTTAACGGATTTTTTAAGTTTTGGACACATTGCCTGCCGGTGCGCGAGAGATATATTTTTTGAAAGAATATAAGAAATTGAGGGGGTTGTACCTTAATCAGTGGTAATATATGCGCCGATCTATACGTTAAGCAGTTATTACCGCGGTCGGGTGATAGATGGGTGACCCAATCTAACATTGGTTTTCAAATATCTGTGCTCCACAGTGTTTTGGAAATAACGTAAAATTTTGTATGAGGAAGACCAGCCTACCGTAATACAGTACGGAGGTTAAAAAAAAAAGTGTAACTGTCCACGTTTCTATAATAAACTCCCCTATGACATTCGGGAGATGTCTTTAAATAAATTTAAATTTTTATAAAACCTAATCTCAATCAGAAATCCTTTTATAATGTAAAGGATTATTAGAATGATGTTAAGGCTTGGGAATAAATTGCTCTAACCAAATCTGAATTATTGTGAAAATGGTGATAGCGAAAAATTACCCGACTGAGTTTGTTGCGGGCTTTTCTAAGTGCACGGCGCGTGGCACTCTTGTAAATTTAGCTTTTAAGTCGTAAATTTTATCAACACACAAAAAAAAGATAATTACTATTATACATACGGCGTTCATAAGTGCTTATAAAAGAACTCTATGTGAGAAAAAAAAAGATAATAAAAATGGAACTTGACTCTATTTTCGATACAGTCAACGCTTGCACTCGTGCACGTATTAACGCACGCTTGCATGAACAATTGAATTTATGTTCCAATCATTTATACACTTTTACGTAAATTTACTACATATTGTCATTTACATTTAACACACATTTCTCCCATTTACATTTCTTACTCCCTCCTTCTTATTATTATTTACCGAAAACGAACAAAATTTAAATTTTAAATAATGCTCTTAAGCAAAATTTGCAATAAGTTAGAACAATCTTCTCTCCTCCCCATCTACCTTTATATCGTTTTACTCCGGCCCTTTCCCCTACTCCTGTCTTTCTAATCAAAGATCTGCGTAAAGTTGCGGTAACAGTGTCATGTCAAGTATTGTTGTCACGTTTCGTTCGGTTTGTGAGACTTCCCGGTGGTCTAAACTGGTCATTAAAGACCGACAACGCATTTGCTAGCCTCCTGGTCGTGCAGATGTGCATGGCCGTCAGTAGGCACTTAGTGGCCTGTTTCCTGCTCGTTTGTCCCTTTAACATAAAAAAAAACAAATAGTTGCACAAAAAAATTTTAATAAACATTTTGCCCTTTTAATATGTTTCTATACTTAATTCAAATAATAAAACTGGGTGACTACAAATTTAACTATACACCTAAAGGAATTTCGACCATATTTCAAGAATTTACGGAAAATCTGTTGCTTTCAAAATCTCGGCACATATACATAATAAAATTTTATTAAAAATTTGCTATAATAATTTAAAAAATGAGAAACAGACAAATATTAAGGTTTAAACCATAAATATCGTGAAAAATATAATGAAATTACTACTTTTATCATTTCAAAGTTTTTTATCGTTCGCTTAGCTTTTGTAAAGTTTCTAACTCTTATGGAATACAGATTTATCTCTCAGCCCTATAAATCATCCACACGCAGGCTATAAAAATAGGATCTTAAGGCAGCCTCGATAATATAACAGTCACTTTTTCATATTTTATTGTATACAATAATGTAATCGTCATTATTGAATATATAATTGTATGCATAAACATCTTATGTGAAGACGATTTTATTTCAATTTACATGTTTGTAACGCTCTACGGTGAAGTTGGCAATTAGGGGTTACAACAATTTACGTGGGAGGTAGCGATCTGTTTGTAGCAAATGAACGATGGTGATTATGATTTGAAGTTTCAAACTATGAATTCATCACCAGAACGTATTTATTCCAGAGATTATCTTGAATATTGATTGTGATAAGTAATGGGATAGTCCACACGGGATAGAGTTACAAGGCTAAAAGGGAATTGCTTTTAGTGTAGGATTACTTAGCGCGATAGCAATGTTTGCTGTGTCTGAAGGGGGCATCCTATTGTACGGATAGACAAGTAAAACTAAAGAGATGTGCGCAAACAGGATATCATATACCGGCTGTTTCGCGCGTCTTCCTCCGCGTAAACTTGCGAGAGCCCTTAAGACTTTCTTCATCTCGCCCTATCGAAGGATCCGTTTTTAGCGGATGCCTTCTAAATATAAACTACCTCCTTGTTAAATTGCATCGTTGTACGTCCCGCGGTTTTCGAGATTTCGTATTTTGCTATTTATATAGATTTTTATCCTAGAATAAAGTCTTCAAATTTGATAAAGATAATAATAACATAGGAACAAATGAGTGTGATGTACCGATAGTGTCACGTTCGGGAGGTTCTATATTTATGGCTTTATAAGACACGCAGGTATGTATATATATTGCACGTGTAACGAAGCGTATTCGTTATTTATTGCGACACGACACGCTAGATATACGTACGTAAACGTTAAAAACAGCGCTTTAATGCCGGCGCCAGACATAGTTTCATTTGAATGATCATTTCAATGACCACGTAGTGCGGCCGGGGATTTTGTGTAGCTGCGCAAAGTTTTGTAGAACTTTGTAGTCGTCAAGGACAAAAATGTACAAACACTTTGAGCTATATACCTTCTCCGGCATTACAACTTGAATGGGCCGTTGGTGCAGTTGGCAGTGACCCTGCATGCCGCTCCGGGAATCGTGGGTTCGATTCCCGCCTCGAGTCTGAGTGTATTATCCATATGTATGTATTTATATATTTGCAAAAAAAAAATATTTGTGTGTAACAGGCGGCTGTTACCTATAAATTGTCTGCCTCAGGAACAGACGTCCATGTGTCATACAGTCCTGTATATATTTTTATTTATATTTAGTAGGTTTTTAGACGGACTTTATACAGACTATATAAGATGTCTTTGTTAATTTATGGGAACGGGTGGCGCGACGTTTTGCATACCTTTGCAGGTAAGTTGTGGATGAGATTGGCCCGAGAAAGAGGAAGATGGGGAGGCCTTTGATGGTGTTGTTGTCGCGTTTCGTTCGGTTTGTGAGACTTCCCGGTTGCCTAAACTCGTCATTAAGGGCCGGCAGCGCGTCTGCTGGCCTTCTGGTCGTGCAGATGTCCATGGGCGCCGGTAGACACTTCGGTGCCTGCTGCCTGCTCGTCTGTCCCCTTTGTAACATAAAAAAAAAAAAAAGTACTAGTCGATCGTTATAATTATGTAATGAAAATTGGTACTTAATTTTTGCCCAAATTTTCTTAAAATAGTAAAAGTGTGACCTTAAGTTCTGTGTTAAATTTGATGTTCGAAAAAGTTAGTTCGTAAATGCCTTTCCGGCGTTAAAAACTGATCAGTTACAAAAAAGATCTAATGACGGCCGTCAGTCGAAAAAAGATTATAATTCAGTTAAATTTGATTTATATATTATTTGCCTATACATATTAAACAAAATAGTGATACGAGTGAGTTAAATAGGTGCCTGGTAATTTTTACCCGTTTAAGACAGGCCAGGACTAAGGTGTGACGGGAGGACGGATCATCATCGTGCGTCCGAGCTCGTATGTTCATGCATTTCGTAAATAATTAAAAATAGCTTCTTTATTCAATGTCTTAACTTCAGTACAAAATGTAGCAAGGTCACGCCGTGTGTCGCGTTTAGGGTCCAGGGCACACCACCAAGGCATGCAAACAGTAAGTGACTTTTGAGACAAAAAATGATGTCGTACGATCAGGTGCAAACCATAAGTTTGCCCATCCGGTGTCTATATATCTTACTCATATATAAACGCGAAAATTTGTACACGTGGCTGTATGGAATGTATGTTTGACGCTCTTTCATGGAAAAACTACTGAATAGGTTTAATAAAACTTGACAATAACATAGTTTATACATCAGAATAACACATAGGCTATAAATTCTTAAGTTTCTATGCGCATTGTCCAAAATATAACGATAAATGTCAAGTAAGTAGGAGAAAATTCTGCCATCTGCGAGCTATACTGGCGTGCGCTGCAAGAAACGCTAGAGTTACACGTATATAGTGTATGTGAAGGAAAGGTTTACCTTAAGTAGTTCAATAAAAAAGTCCTCGACCGCATATATCTATATTTCATGTTTAAGAGATTAACACCAAAACAGTGAAACATTATGGAATGGGGCTGGGAAAGGAAACAGATACAGGGACAATATTATAAGATAATAGAATGAATTAAATTGTAAGTAACCCAACTTTCGGATAGGACAGCGTCTGCCGGGTCCGCTAGTATAAATATAAAAGCATAAGGTATAATGAAATCCCCCGAGAGCGGGGACGTGGCCCCCAATTCGCGACGACCTATTTACGTCCCATAACTGCTCCACACATGGTATCCGCGGACTCGGCCTCACAGGAGGCACCCGCGGAGTACCGACTTAAAGGACACTTTATAATGCCACACGAGAACGGTAACACGGCCAATTTGGCCGTAATATAGCGCTTTATACGCGCGCTCGAGGTTCGGAGCAGTAAATTCTATTACTTTTTAACCATCTTCAATACAAACTGCTTGATCTATATTATTATTTTGTCGTTGTGGCTTGAACAGTCACTAAGATTAAAGAAATTATTATAAACAAAATATTAGACAAGAATATTTCCAAATGACATCAAATAAGGAGGTTATCGATGAATTTGCACACATTGGGCGTGTATTTAAATTTATAAATTATGATCCTTTTATTACTTCAGGGATCAATCTAAATGGAGGAGGTCCGAATTCAATAGTGACCGCTATGAGACAGAAGAGTATATTGTATGAATCAATAATAACAAGAGATGACCTGCTGATCGAAATTCGACCACAAAAAGATTTGCCTACTATATGCTTATTTAAAGTTCATGACTATGCTTTGACACAATTTTATAGTAAAATGTATACATGTGTGTATAAATCGATTGATATTGGTGTGCGTGAGGTTTTATTTTAATGATTTAATGTTTTAATATTGCATATTTCATAATAATATTGGCATTGCGACCTCACTCTCTATATTTGTGCCAAATTTCATAGTAATCCGTGAGCGAAATTTTCTTAAATAGGTACCGAACGTTTTCTTTTCAAATTCTAATTCTAATTATATTTTGTTCAAGTAGACTTTTACAAGCTCTTTTTACACAATATTTACGTTGAATAAACTCGAAGCAATACAACATTGTATACATTTTACAACACTTATTTGTCCGATTGAACCACTCAATAATGAAACAAGTTTGAAACAATAAAATAAAAGTAAATCATCGGTAGGCTTTATCGCTTACAATATTTCCTTTTTATTGGTAATGTTAATTGCTATGTCTACGATCGTAAATTTATTTTTAATTATACGCTACAAATTAACGGGAGGCCATTTTAGTGTTCTGTTTTAATAGAATTAGAAAGTTGTACTCCTTTTTTGCTTTGAATATTGGCAGAGATTGGTAGAACCTAGAAAATGAGTTTTTCAAGAGTTGTGACATATGAAAGGTTTATTAATAATTTATATAAGAGTGATTTTTTTTTTACTTAGAATTAGTATTTTATGTCTCCCGTCTCTTCGTTTTATGAAAATCACGTAAACAGTAGGTCCCGATTAATGTCATTAAGTGATATTAGTCGAGCTCATGTAGATTGTGGACGTTCCGGGGATGACCTCAGAAGGCTCTCCGCACATCCACAAACTCTTCAATTTAAGCGGACCATGGTACCTGATCGGTACAGTGAGTAGAATAAGATATATTAATTATAATTGCTTGTAAAGATTATACAGAAATTATGAACAGATTATAGAATAAAATATAATTTGTGTGATTTTAAAAACGAACAAGTACTTTGACCTAACCAATGAGCTCACCAAAGACGGTGATAAAACCGTACCAGCAAAATCCCTGTACAACCTATTAAAAGACCTTAACTTATCAAGAACTATCACAAGTTCATTATTAGACAGTACATCTAAAGCCGCACTAGTAGGATCATACCAGATTTGGCTAAGCAGAGGAGGGAACATTGGCAGTGAAGATAAGTGTTAGTGATCACTATAAAAATCGCGCTCTTAAACCTACACCTGGATTACAAGTCCCGAGCACTGCTATGGTTTCTTCCTCTGCAACGCAATGGACCCGGTACCCGCACGGTATATCCATGGAATGCTAAGAAATTCGTCTCTCTAAAGATTAATATTCTTTCCTCAGTAAAAGCTATTATCATGTGGCAAAATTGCACCTTAACGTTGTCTCTGGTTCGTCGAGAATAATAATCTCGAGAACGCCCACAATTCAAGGTACTTAATTCCAATGTAAACTTTACGATTCATAAAGAATCATAAAAGTCCATCTTCTTTTATATCCAATACAGGACATCTTCATCAAGGGTCGAGTCATCAATACGATAATTACTCCGGCTTTATTACTCGATTAACATGCGAGTTTTGTTTGGTTCGTTTGTATGTTAATTAACATGTTAAGTGATTTCTCGAGCGATCTCCGGAACGTAAAAATTATTTTACATGCTTGATTAAGTCATATATAATAATATATGACTAACGGACACAGCAGACGTTGTCCTGCCGATTTATCACACGAAAGGTCCAGTATTATCGCCATCTATTGGTAGTATTCCGAAGGTGCTACCCATTCTGCATTATTTAATGTTTTTTAAATATTCTGCTGAGTCTCTTTTTGTTTTTTTTTTTTCAACCAGAAATGGTGCGAATAAAATAAATCAGATAGGAGTCAAATGGGCCTAGCATTTGTTGAGCTACAGTGAGAAACATACCTAATTTAGACTACATACCAACTCCAGAGCTACCTACCAGAACCAGTTGTCATTTCAAACCATCTACGAACCCATTGGACTATACACACAAAATTTCATACACATTGATCTAGCGGTTTAGGAGGACAAGGGCGACGAAGGCTTGTATAAAAAAGATAAAACTGGTTTGATAGGGATGTACCAGTAGGGCACCTGAAGGAGCAATAGAGACCAGTAGAGAAGGATAGTAAATAAATTATTAAAAGGTTTTGTTTAACTAGCAACGTATGTTTATTCGGGTGGAATCTTACAACTTAATTTTGGAACAGATATCTTATATCGATGAGCTGAAATTTGGCACACATATATAAATTGGATGTCCATGCATTTTTATGATGATATAAAGCTGATCTGATGATGGAGCTTGAAGGTGGCCATAGTAACTATATTATAAAACGACATAATTCCATTGAATTTCTGCTCGTATAATTCGTCCTGACGCGTACTTTGTCTATAGACGATATCCAGAATCTGATTACGGATCTAGAAGGTAGCCATAGGATCTCCGTAATAAAATGACAAAATCCCAAAATAAACACATTTTTTTATTTTTTTAAGTTGCAAGTTAATTAGCGAATGTTGCAACAAAATAATGGTGATGACGGTCAATAAAAAATGTGGTGAAAGGCATTAGGCATTAAGAAGAAAAAGAAGAATGAAAATTTGGCATAATCTCATCCATGATGAAGAATTGGCATAATCTCATCCATGATGGAGAATTGGCATAATCTCTTCGCATATGGCTTTAACATTAAAGATTTCACTGTATAACCACTGTAAAATTCTAATTCAACGCATTTATAATAACGACATTTTTGAATAAGACGGAATGAAGCTAAGCGTAAAACCTAGTATAGCTTGAATAAACTTAAGAAATGTTAATGAATAGATTGTGATTTTACAATTGTTGTCTATCTATGACCATCAACCTGCCTGAGGAGATAAAGGATATAAATTCCTTTTTCTTGCCTCCACTTACTTACTAATTTTATCTACAGTCTAAAATGTATTATTATATAAATGTATTCCTAAATGTTAAATAGATTTAATGCAAAAATCTCATTTCTTGTACAAATGTCTAAATCTAAAGTTATCTATTCTCTTATAAAATTTGGAACGTAATAAAGATTAAAATAAGATCAATTTACAGAAATACAGAGAATAAAGCACTTTATTATGTTTTTTTTTTCAACTCGACTTCTTAATTAAAATTGACTTCAAAATGAATCCTTTTCACTTAAGGAAAATTAATCAGTTCTAAAAAAGCGAGGCCCAATCCGCTTCAAATTTTACCCTCGTCATAATAAAAGTCCAAATTTTTATCAGTATTGATCGTGTAAAGGCGCTTTCAGAATGAATGATTAATTTTGAGTATCAGTTACTTAGAGGCCGGCATTTGTGTAACTGTGTAACCTAAACATCGACTGATGTTTAGGTTACACAGTTTTTACCGCAGCCAGGTGACCTATGGGTGACCTGACACTGGATTTCAAATATCCAGGGGTTTCAGGAATGATGTCAGATGGCAGTCGGTCATCGGAATTCGCCCTATAGCCACAACCTTTGCAATTTAAGCAGACCCTGGTACTGGACCGGGATAATACATAATTTGGTTTAAACTAACTTAACTAGTGATACCACGTGGGTTTTTAAATTATTAATTTAGCTGTAGGTATGTATAGTCGACCAAGAAATTGATTTCGAATATAGATTGCACGTCAATTAGTTAAAAGGCTTATTTTTGCTTTGCATTACGTTAATTTCTAACAATAACTTCTAGCAAAATTTTCTATAAATAGGAACTGTCATTCAAAATGGTAAAGCTTACTTACTTAGTGCGATGGCGCATAGACCCAAGCTGGATCTTGGCCTCGAAGACCAAGTGACGTCACTTCTTGCGGTCCTGTACCGTTTCCTGCCACTGCGTGGCCTGAAGCTGACACAGGTCCCCTTCAAAGTTAATGCGAAATAGTAGATTACCCACCTTGCTGAAGTGAGTAATTAATGCACTTATGTTAATTTAGTGCACTCGTATTTGCCTGGGCACCTACATAACACTCGTGCATTAATACTCACTTTGCACTCGGTGCAACAATATACTATTTTATCATGTCGTCGGACATGATTAAATAGTAATAACAATTTATAAATAATAAGGCAAAAATAGACAACAGTACGTTGCAGTAAGCAATCGCAAAGACCACGGTCACGACCGTAATTTTTTTTATTCCACTAGCTGGCGAGCGCTACGATCGTAAAGTCAAATGGAACAGATAATAAGATAATATTTCCAATGGCGACTTTTAAAAAAAAGCACATGTTTAAGGAGCAATAATTTGAATGTCTGAAAAATAAATTTCGTAATAACAAAATTTTACAGGCTCTTTTGATAGTCAAATATTATAAAATCTACAACTGAGTCGGAAGTCCGGCTTCTGAGAAGAATTAGCAAGAAAAGAGTTAGCTGCTTTCGAAAATCATTATTTACAATAAATGGATGAATTTGGGGCGTTGCGATCGCTATTTGGAACGCAGACAAATATTCTTCTTCTTGGGTCGTTCCCTCATTACCGAGGATCGTAGATCCTCTGTGACAAAACACGCGATGAAGCAATCGCAAAGGAAAATTAAAACACTTGGTTCATTATGGGCAATACTAAAATAGTTTTATTACTATTAAGTTATACATAAAATATTTAGTGTAATTTAAAAAATATTTATATTAAAAATATATTTTTTTTGCTCAAAATATGCTACGAATGGTGTACACGGTAGCCTCATGCAGGGGTTGGCAACTTTTTGAATCGGAAGAATCAAAAACAGCAATCTACACAAATTTTTCTGTCTCGCAAAAATATTTTTTTTTGGTATAAAAAGACTAACCTGTTCACTCATAAAAAAATCTATTCATTCGTATATAAGTAGAGTTAAAGACAATAAATTAGATTAGAGATAGAGAACATATATGATATATATGATAGATCGCAGCTTCACATCAAAAGTGTCACGAGTAGCAAACCCCTGACCTAGCGGAATCGGGATTTGAATCTATAAAAATATTACAAGTTCACGTATCATTGATGTATTATGACTTTTGATTTATGCCAACATATACCCTCCCAATTTAAGACGAAGCGAACCAATGTACGAAGTTAAGCTTCGCACAACTCAAATACCTTTGACTCATTACACTGGGTTGAATTACAGCAACTCCTGTCAGGATGATCGAATATAATGCAAAAGTAACATTTGCGATTCACGTATAAAAGTCAACATTTGTCATGGGTAGAGCGATTGTGAATAACCAAGGAGTGAACAGGAGGTGTTCGTTGAGAACATCGCCGCTATCAAAACAGTTGTGTGGTTTAAAGCACACTTGTTTTTTATTGTATAATTATTTTCCAGAAATAAAACAATAACATTGGAACGGCCATATAATCGAAGTCCATAGGTTGGGGATGCCTATGTAATCGGCTATGTAAAAGGTTTCGGCCCTAGATCTGGATGATTTAGAATCAAGACACTTTAGTTTCTTGGACATTGCCTGAGAGATAAAAACCTGTGTAAGTCGTTTTATAACATACATTAAAAAAAAATCTTATTACTATTTTGGGCTTTTGTCCTTCAATACATGCCAAACCTAATCTCTAACTTCATCATCGTCATCATTGGTCTTTGCGTCTGTTTCAAGCGCTTTATGGTGTGATGCGGGAGTTACACCGCTTCTGGTGGCAGTATAAGCCTATGTGAGCGCGTCAGTTCTTACTGCAGGCTTGGCAAGAGGAATGTGCGGTAGGCGTTACGGTGTCGCGTTGACGTCTTCTTAGCATCTTGTCAGCAAGTACCACGAATTGGGACTCATCGCAATACTTGCGACCCTCCATTACGCATAAATCTCTAACGGACTAGTACCTGCAGCTCCTCGTAGATGTTGGCGTGGCGCTTGGACTTCTTGCGCGGCGACAAGTAAGTGGTATATTTATATGTTTTTATAATTTAAAAAAAAATATTGGTCTTGTAAATCAAAAATAAGAAATTTCTTTAAAAACTTCGAACATCTAGTGAGAGTCCTGTCCAAATCGGTTCAGCCGTTACGGAGATTAGCCGAAACAAACAGACAGACATAAATGTTTTAATTTGCGTTTTCGCTTTAGGTATCGTATCGGTTTGATCTAATTCGTTTATTAAATCTTTATTGATTATCTTGCGGATCCTTATTAAGCCTCTGAATTATTTTTCATATTTAAAAAAAAAACACCGTGTTTGCGTGTTTTGAGTTCCCGCCAATTTATTTATCATTATTTACATATCATTATTACAATTTCTCATTAACTTCATAAAAACATAAAAAGGCAACGAGCGTGCTGCATACAGCCAATAAACCTAGTGAACTTATAATTTTACTATGCTAGACTTTATGCTGACGCTCGCCGAACTAATTCCTATTTCGAACATAATCAATTAAATGCAAATATTTAAAAAAATGTTTTGAATTTTATTTATGCGTGTAAATTAAGCCGTTACTGCTGCTAATTTAAAGAATAATAACACTTTATTTCGTCACATCGGTCGGAAGTCAAACCCAGTGCATACTTTCAAATTGATATGTCATTAAAAATGCAAACATTACTTACTTTTACATTAGTTTAGTGTTGGCCTGGTATTCACAAATATATGTCTTTTGTCGAAATATTTAAATAAATACACGAAGATAATACAGTCAGTCTGGAGGCGTGAATCGAAACTGTTCCAAATAATATTAGTTTTTACTTCAACTTTTTTATCTGTAATATAATGTAATGTAATAATAATCTGGTGGTTAATCCATATGTCTCCAAATATATTTATTTATTTTTACTAGAGATCACCGGCTGTTCGAAATTCGCCCAAAAACCTCTTATAGTACAAGGACATTTATTTTTCTATTTGACAATATAACATACGGTTGTCATGATTACGCTTTGACATCATTGTATACATGTGCGTATAAAATGGAGTAAATTTTCTGGCATTGGTGCGCGTGTGGTTTTATTTTAATAATTTAATATATTTATATTGCATATACTAAAAAAATATTAACATTCGCACACCTTCCTCTATATGAACTACAATTGTGCCAAATTTCATACTCCTCCGTCTGCGCAATTTTCGTAAAAAGGTACTTAAAGTTTTCACTTCACGTATTAATATATGAACATAAATGAACGATAGTTCATCTACGATATAACTTTGAAGAAAGTGAATTTGACGCCCAAAACTTTTCTTTTAAAATTTAAACTCAAAAAATATTAATATCACCAAGTAAACTAAAAATATTGTTTTCTAAATTAAAAACACTAAAATTAACAAAAAAAAAGACGAATACTATATTCATGCGAGAAAAACTGCGTTCACACCTAGTTCAAATAAAAATGGGGACAGATATTGAGGACGAATAATAAACAACACCCGCACGTTTCGCTTCGACACCGAAGCATCATCAGGAGATAGACTCTACAAAGGTTATTCGTAAAGTCTTTACGAATTTACTTTGTAGAGTCTAATTTAGCTTCTCATGCATGTCATGGATTTCCGCAAAGTAACGCCTGATTCTATCAATTAATAGGACAATTGTATAAAGAAACTACTAAGGAAGGAGTTGGGGATCAATCCTCAAACAGGGTTTATAGAATCAAACAAACTTTTCGTGGACTATATTTACATTTATTCTTCACAAGCACTTATTATTTAACAACCGTAATCAATCTTGTAGGGCTTCTCGCGCCCTGCAATGAGAAGAGCCCGCAACTAACCCAGTCAGGTAATTATTTGTTTTTTCCATTTTCACAATAATTCAGATTTGGTTAGAGCAATTATTCCCAAGTATCAGTCAATCTAACAGTATATGCAAGTATGTACCCGCAAAATGTGACAACTAATTGTTCAAGGTTACATTACAAATGTCCAATCAAGGTTCTCTAAATGGAGCTAATTGTATAAAGCGTCACTCATCTGGATTCATAATGACACAATAAAATTGTTTTTGAACTTATTTAGAAGATAATTTCACTAGCAGGAATAATAATAAAGTATCCCATCTTATTTATAAGGAATATGATGGGTAACTTTATTTTCAGCAAAATAATTGGGGTTCCGCTAAAAAAAACGCGTTAATTATCAATCTTTAACATCAATTCGAAATAAAAGATAGTTACCTAATATGACAGTGCACTTATTCAAAAAAAAACGGCGATCTATATGTATGAGTACGTCTATATTCAAAACCAATGATGTATTTTTAATCCTGTTTAAAACCATACGGATAAAAGTTCTTCTTACTTGTGAAGGAAAAACTACATAAAGGAATAACCAAATAATTCTTGGCCATGATTCGGCCACTCTTTACGCCAACTGTGGAGTAAAATTAATTTTATATCTACTGTAATATAGAGACGTGGGAAAACTTGATACCAATTTTTGGGCATTGTCCTTAGTCACATTCTTCTTGGGCATTGTCCTAATAGACTACAAACGAGCGATGCGTGTAAGCTTGCGTGTCATAATTTAAAAAATGCAATCACACGAATTTAATTAGAAAACTTCTTATGCCGGAGCCAGACATAGTTTAAAGTGTTTATATATATTTTGAAAACTACAAAGTACTACAAAACTTTGCTCAGCTACAAAACGTCCCCTGCCAACTACATGATCATTCAAATGAAGCCATGTCTGGCTCCGGCATAAGACGTCAATATCTTTAATCGCACGTTCGTACAAACTTTATTTTTTGTGCATTCGCGATCTATAAGGACGACGTCTTACACGATTGGTTAAAAACTATTAATTCTTATTGGCTGAATGGCTAAAATGAACGATAATGTGGACAGTTTTCGCGGTGTTCGTGCGCGTTCACACCAGTTCCCTGATCAGAGTCGGTATTTTGTCCCGCGACTAAGGGTTCGCGCCTCTTTCGCGCGGCGTTCACGGGTACACATCCACATTCACGGCCCCGTGAAATTAAATTTCGCGTTTGGGTTCAACATTATAATTTATATTAATATAATTCTGATAACTGCATGTTTATAGAAAGCCTGAAATGCAATTTATATAATTAATAAAGACAATTCAAATCATATAATAAGGCAATTTAAAGGTTCAGCAAGCAGCATTTTCCACGTCTATTTCGCGGCGAGTTCCACGAACGACTGTCAGCATCCAGTGAATGTGGATGGCATAACTTGTGCCGTGAATTCGCGGCGTGAATTTACGGCGTGAATTCACGGCAATAATGTGGAGCCGCCATAAAATCATTAAATGCCATTTTCTGAGAATGAAATTTGTCAGGGTTGGCACAGTATCGTTTAACACCACCTAAATATAACCTTGTAAATAAATGAAAGTCCTACAGTATAATGTAGAACTGATGCACAAAAGCGTCCGTAATACCGAAGCCAGACATAGCTTAAAGTGTTTGTACATTTTTGTCCTAGAAGTCCACAAAGTACTACAAAACTTTGTATAGTTACACAAAGTCCCCGGCCACACTACATGATCATTGAAATGATCACCTTGGCCGCAACTAGGCATTGATGGACTTACGTATGTGTGCCTCGGCTTCGCCTCGGCCCACATTCACACGTTCGTTCATCAGTGCCTCACTTGCCGACCGCTGCAGTAATGTACTAATAGTGAAATATTTAGTGCAACGGGGCAGAGCATCTCTTGATATGACCAAGACTCTCTCAACACTTGCCTCAGTAATCTCTCGCTAAGGCTCGGTTCTACAAGTAACTCAGTAGGGTACAATTTGAGTATCTAAATCGTAGGTGCAGCTCATTCATTGGCTGACATTCGAGTCGAACGCTAGGCTAATCAGCTCTTACCGCGGCCAGGCGGATAGATGATTGACCCATTCTAACACTGGTTTACAAATATCCGACCTCCTCCTTTCGGAGGGCATGTAAAACAGCCGCATTATTTATACCGCATCATTAGAGCAAGCGGTTTTGCGTAAGTGACTACCGACGCTCAGAGACATTTGCTCACAGGTGCTAGGCCGGCTTTAAAGACCAGTTTAGGCGTTACAGCAATACCATCACTTGAAATGACAGCATTACTACCACTTCACGCCGATCTTATTTTAAATTTATTAGCAGTGTGTCTTTGTATGACTAACGTTAGTATGAACGCGCCTCACGTGACACTAATACTGTATATTGTTTGTGAGTGTGCAGTGGACATTAGTTTGCAGCAAATATTAGCTCTCTGCAATAAGTGATCGCAAAGTTTTGAAGTGCTCATTCAGATATTCGATATTTGACGACAGCAATAGCTCTACGATCGTGGCGAAAAAGGCGAGGTGACACTTAGTAGAACGCGCTGTTCACATAAAGTGACATCATGACAACTTAGAGTGTTTTGGAGCGAATTTTAATCCTTCGACTTTTGTTTTTTTTTTTACATAAAAACGTTAATTTCTGCAAAAGTATTTAATTTTTGACAAAAGTAGATACTTGAGAACATTATAAAATTTTTCAATATTTGTCATCATGCTTATTAAAATATTCTATATTCTAAAATTAAAATCCCTCTATACCGTTAAGGCATATTTTGTTTGCGTTTCGTACATAATATCTACATTACTTAAAAAGATACTTATGTTAACATTTTTATACACGAAGGAGCTTTTTGTTTTTAAATCATGTTGTATACTTTATTACATGCAATCAATCAATAACAGCATCTTGTAGGTACATTATATTTAATTTAAGTTCATATGTAGTTATAGGAGTGAAAATTATATGGCAAATTTGTGTACCCAAAATTGAAGAACTTACATAAAAGTGTGTTGCTTTGATGCCACGTTAACATAATTCCAAAATAATGTTTTCAATTTTAATAAAAAGCATCAAAGTAACAATCTGTGGAACATTGCACAGTAATTTTTAATGTCAACATTTCCCACGAAATTGATTTAAATCCCAGAGAGTTTACTGATCATACGGAGGATTAATAGCTGCATCAGATAGAGCCATTGAAGTGGCCATTTTCTGGGTCGCTACTGTATAACTACTAATTTTATGAAGTTTGTCATTGAATCGATAAGAAGAAGAAGAAGAAGGAAATTGTTATTGAAACGCCAAGAAGAAGTTGGCACAACGCTTCAATATGTGCAACGCGCAGTCTAGTTTTTTTTATATCTATGGTTATACCTGAGGTTTGCTTTAGAGAATTGTGATAAAGCCCTGTAGTTTCCGCAAATTCCATTAAGTGGAAGAAAAAAGCCAAGTTAGTTCTTGCGGTGTTGGATTAAATGGTTTAATTTAATAAGTTGATTTATTCTTTTCTTGCTTGATAAAGGTTTATTTAACTGGGATCTGCAGCGTGAGATAAATTTTAATCTCTTGACTTTACAGGAACATCCATTATTTCTATCCATTATGTTCGCATATAACTGGGTCACTTTTTTATGAAAATGGACTGCGTATTGAATTGAAAATTGTTGTGGTGGTTTTGCTCTCAGAACATTATTAAAATTTGGTTTTTGCCCTTTTCAGAAGATTTATGCAAGGATATATATGTTTCCACGAAAGTTTATCTTCATCATTTATTTTTACTTCTAGAAGTAAGACAACTTAATTTGTCGCCACTTCACGCCGATCTTATGTGAGAAAGAGATACTGTATCCGGACGCGCTGGCACAATTTGGCTCCAAATCAAAAGGGTTGTAAGCTACCTCGTTATTAAAATTCTAAAGTACCGATTAGGATGTACGACGCGAACCTTTATGGGGGAATTATTCCCGCTAGATTATCAAAATTAGTTAAATTCGTCAGGCGGAGATGTCATAATATGTGACAAGATCACCTGTGATTGTAATATTTTGGAATGTCTAACACATGTAACTAACAACCGTGGTTGGGTGGAAGTAAGTAACCCCTCTACTAACGATGTGAACTAGACAGGAGTAAAGGAAGGATGGAGTAAAAGGATATAAAGGTAAAAGGAGAAAAGGATGCAGATATTAAGGTCACGGATGGTATAGGGGAAGTTACAATAGCAGCTAGGGTAGTCCGACGTCACGTACCCATATTGAATCTGAGCAGTTATCAAACAGATAAATAGGAAGATCCACAACCTGGACCAAAAATTCTATTCTTACTTTTGACATCATCGTTCAGTTGAAAATTATCATCTAAAATGTCATCGTTAGTTAAAAAGTGGTGTTAATTTTCAACTTCAAAAAAATCCCGACTGGAATAGAGGACTACTTACTAGTCCAGCTTAGTTTTCTCCAAAGCAAAATTTAAGTTTTAATTGGAAAACACGGAACTGTACGTAAACTTCATATTTTCCACCTTCGAAAAATTGAGTTAAAAGTTGTATGGACGTTATTTGGGTCAAGCGTTAAGGTTTGGAATGTTCAGCAGGAATACATGTTTTCGTCTATTCCGGTGAAACTAATGACATAAATTTATGGCATCCAATATGGATTCACCATTCGGGTCCATCATATGTAAAAGGACAGATGGCAATACTTAAATTTGCGTATCTACCTACTGATTAGTTCTGCTTGGTTGCTGTCTTTTGCCAATTTAGGCAGAGATTGCATAGAGGAATAGTTTGGCAAAGTCAGTAACTATTCGCTGAAAAAAATATGCGTTAATAGTTAAAATAGTTCCGAAAGCATGTGCCCGCCCGTGGTGGGTACGATGGGCTTGCTCACGACTTGTGACATGACCTTTTTATGGTCTGTTGATATGTAACAAAAATATGTATCAAGTCATATATTTAAAGGCATATCCTTTTTAGGAATACACCGTACTGATCTTCAGATTTAAGTTCATACTCTGACTTGCATTTGAGTGAAAATCGGCTTGAAAAACTTGAGCGGCTGTGCCCATCATGGTTTTTAAAAAGTTTCGCTTGATTGCCCCAAGCACGTGTATGCATATAGAGTCCAGAACGGAGGCGAGACACCTAGTTATCTATTTTTTTCTTATATGTACGAAATGTTAGCGCTTGACTTTAATGACACCTGGTGAGAAGGAATGGTGCAGTCTAGGATGTAGCGCGCTTACCAAAAATATGCCTATTCACTCTTACTTTGAAGGTATTGGTAAGCAATGGGTACAAAACAAACCTAATATATGTATATATCGCTAAAAAATACTGAACTAGGTATTTCGCCTCTTAAGTTGATGCTGTTAACTAACTTGCTGCACAACAGAGGAAAACCGAAAGTGACATAAAGCTAATACAGTTACTTTTGTAGTCTTCTTCAGCTGATTCTATTTATTACCTCTCATACACTGTTGTACTAATACAAAACAATTTTATAGTGTGCAACTTTTAAAATAAATGAAAGAAAGCAATAAGGTCAAATACGTACAGCCAGCATGTTGCAGTTATTTCATTTAGTCAGTCACTAGACTCGGTATTCTGGAGGGCAGCCATTTGTGTCGACAGCTAGGTTAATCAGTTTTTACCGCGACCGGGCGATAAGATGGGTGAGC
>JANCMC010010975.1:844896-856041 GCA_024363005.1 Charaxes varanes | reverse complement strand
ATTCTGGAGGGCAGCCATTTGTGTCGACAGCTAGGTTAATCAGTTTTTACCGCGACCGGGCGATAAGATGGGTGAGCTATTCTAATACTGGTCTACAAATGTTCGAACTCCATTGTGTTTCGGAAGGCAAGTAAAATAGTGGGTCTCAATTAATATCACGATATTAGTCGTGAGATTTTAGTCTTTGGGAGTTCCAGGGATGACGTCAGACGGCAACTGGTCATTGTAACTCGCCCACGTTTTGGCTACATTAAGTTAAGCAGCTCTTGCTGATACCGAGTGATCTATGGATAACCCATTCTAACACTGGTTTATATGTATTTGAAATCCTACCGCCTCCATCTTTCGGAAGGCACGTAAACGGCCTCGATTAATGAACCCAGTGGTGTAAGTCGTGAGATTGTAGAGTTTGGGGGAGTTCCGGGGATGACGTCAGACGGCAGTTGGTCACGGAAGGAAAGAGTTAACTCGTTCGAGAATGCGGCTATACCCTCTGCAGTTTAAGCGGTCCCAGATACTAGACCGGGATAACGCTAGATAGAATAAGAAGACTAGACTAGGCATTATAAAATAATACCAAGTTATACAGTCACTGCTACCATTCTATCTGTAAAACTAGATACCATCTACATTGTGTCTGAACTGAAAGGACTTAGAGACAAAACAGACTTCTGCTAAGTTGAATACTTTTCGATATTTACTTTCTCCTTGTCATATAAACAACATGAATCATTAATATCTCCCGCAATGGTTATATTCAAAAGGAGTCCGAAATAAGAGTTAATTGAATATAAGACGGAAATACAATATTGTAATCCAGGAGCACTTTGGGAATAGAAAACAAATGAATTTTAAATGCTAGCCCAATAGACAGAATAAGAACAGGTGCGGTTCCACTAGACAGGTTTAATTCTGTACCAAGTTTGTGTTCGATTTAAATAGCACAACCTTATTTAACATTGGTAGATCTTACCAAATCTGCCAATCGTTCAACTAGAACAATTCTGTTTTTAGAGCTCTGGAAGAAGCATCTAGCTATCGTATAAGTTTGAATCAGTTATATCGCACAGGTTATCCTAGTGAAATATCCAGGGATACATAAACTCAAAGTGTTTCCTATAATTGTTTGTAATTCATATTGAACTAAACTGAATTTGTATTTAAAATTTGTATTTGTAAATAAATAAACTTTTTGAATTTGAAATTTGAATAAGTTATATCTATATATTTAGACGTGAAGCGAAAACTTTCGGTACCATTTTACCAAAATGGCGCTGACGCAGGACTATGAAATTTGGCACAATTGTAGTTTTTATAAAATTGGCATTATGAATAAATTAAATTGTTAAAATAAGCCTCACGCACACCAATGCCAAACGATTTATACACACATGCATACATTTTACTATAAGATGGTGTCAAAGTGAAAACCGTAAGTATATGTTAATTGTGATAACAATGTTGTTGTACAATTATTATTTTTTTTATATAGTTTTAAATAAGATTAACGGCCGATTTTCGAACAGCCGGCGATCACCAATATTAATAAAAAGCAATATTATTTATGCAAAATCATAACATTTTTCATCAATTACTTGTTTATTTCAATATATATGGCATCTGTGATCATTTAATATAATATGAGTGACATATGTAAGATGTTTCTGTAAAAATAATGGAGGACCAGCCATTGACGTAGTTTTCAAATGGCAAACAGTACTGTGATGTCCTGTACGGACTCACCTAGGGCTTCACCCTAACTTCATGGGGCGGCGTGCCGGAACACAAAGCACGCCGTCCATCTCAGGTAAGAACCTAGTACGTTGTATGTATTGTAATAAATATTTTGCTTTTTAGTGTCTTGGTGAGTTTTGAAGGCGGTTTTCTTTATATTTAAAAATAATTCATGTCTGCACCATCTCTGGTGAATTTAGACAAAATCATTCAAATTCAAATTCTGATATTTTATTCAAGTAGACTTTTACAAGCTCTTTTGAAAAGTCAAATATTTTAAAAGCTACCACTGATTCCGAAGAGTCGAACCACGAGAAGATTCAGCAAGCAACTCGTTAGCCACTCTTTTAAAAATAGTTCTTACATTGTATACAATTCATTGTATTCAACACGGATGAAGTCGAGGGCATTAGCTAGTAAAAGAGTCGGATCTTTTATCTCGTAAAAGTGAAACTTATTGATATAATTAACAAAGTCTTTCCAGTTCAGTAACTCATAATAACTATATATATCCTAACACGTTCTTTTGCTATTATTTTCTACTCATAATAATAAATATTAAAACAAATAACGGCCGTTCACACAAAAACCACACATTCCCTGACACAATGATGAAAACTGTCAACTATGACAATGACATGCACTCGTACCCAGTATTCACTCATCTATGTATAAATGATTAACCTTGAGCCCTGAGCCAATATTGACAGGAGTCGGGGATAAACTGATGTATGTCGCGTGACCCTAATAGGGTTGTCCAAAGTATTGTTTTTTGGGGGTAAATTGTAACATTTTATGTTAATTATAACAGACAGTGACTGCAGCGAAAGTTGGGATTGGTATAGAATACAAAGTTTTACCATTATTTCTCATGCCATTTGTTTTTTGGTAACTATTGTCTTCATCATTGGAGCCGAAAGCTTTATAAGCTTTGGATAGCTATATAAATGCTTGTCAACCCTACGTCCCACCAAAGAGCCGATGTTATACACGATTTCGTTCTTCTCAAAACTATTGATGATATTTTACGAACCAGGTAGACAAATATTTTTAGTATTTAATTATATTTGCCGAAAGCTAAGACTTCGATTAAAAGTAAAAAAAGAACACATTATTTTTTTTTAAAGAACACTAGGAATACTTTTTAGGTATATTTAATAGTCCCTTTTTTCTCTCCTACTAAGATTAATTAGAAGTAGCGCCACGCTTGGAGTCCTTTTGGTCTGCAGCCGAATTGTGTCGGCGCGTCCGTGTACCAGTGCCTCTTTCTGACATAAGATCTGCGTGAGGTGACGGTAATGCTGTCACATCAAGTGATTCTATTCTTGTCGCGTTTTGTACAGTTTGTGAGACTTCCCTTTTTCCTCTTTAAAGGCCGGCGAAGCTGAATGAAAGGTGGGAGCGAAGGTCGATATGCTCAACCACCGCAAAGAAAGATCTTCGTGTCCGGACTAGTTGGAGTTCCCCGGAGCGATTGTTCGTCGGAAGATCTATATATAGTAATCGTAAGTAGAAACTTCGCTAGTGTGATTAGGTTTGTATGGAGATTTTCAGTATTTGCACTGCGATCGTCGTCATCCGTACAGCGCCATCTAGTTTGCTTGGGTGTAATCTTTTCGTCACTCGACATCATGGCCATGTCGTTATGTAGCGGCGGCTACACCACCGTCCTCAACAACAGACTGCAGTACCCGCTCGTTGGAAGGGGGAAAGCTTCCATATACCTACATATACTCGACACTGGCGGCGTGAAGGCAGCCTATTTCTAAACTTCAAAAAAAAAATGTAATACTGTTGCAGAAATTACCAAAAAAATCACTATATGGCTTTGAAATTTTATTTAAAAAGTGAGAAGGTCAAAATATGACTGAAAATATGTTCACAACTACATTATGCGATTATTTGAAGAGGTTTTTTTTATGTGTGGATAGTAAATATAACAACAGATTCATAAATCAAATTTCAAGTTCTTTCTTAACGTTGATTGTATGCTCTTTTCATGAAGGCTCCTAAGACTTACTGGGTTCACAAATGTAAAGGAAGCAGTCATGCCTGAATGGCTTTAGAGTTAACAACGGGTTCCATGCGCGATTATTCGTAAACAGCCCTTTACCGCGTTGAGTTCATAATTTTGTTTTATTTCGAAAGCTCTAATTTCATTGGCTGCTGGGTATAGGTCCCTCATTTGCTTGTGCCATTATTCACCTATCCCTGTCATCCAGTCACCTTCCGCTACTCTCTTTATATCATCCATCTGAGCCGTGGGACAACCAGGGACTCTCTAATAGAACCTAGGTCATCACTCAAATTCGTAGTCCATCTGCCATCACCATGTCTAGCATGTGTCACACCCGATTACATTTTAGCTTGTCCATCCTGTTTCCTACATCTAAGGATGTATTATATACATTAGCCAGGTGGAGGTTGGAGGAGACTTGGCTGAGTTGGATTTGGGTATTATTAAATTAGCAATTCGAAGAATTACTTCGATATCTCCATTCAACATTGAGATACAGTTATGTTGAACTTTTTGACTAAAATAAGTTTGGACAAGACATGTTACATTGGCCAATTCCATTATAAGTTAACATAATTGATAAATCGTTGTAGAAGTGAACTGCTGGTATTATTGACCTTGTCTTCTAAAACTATCATAAGTTCTTTATTAGACATTTAAAGCTGCATTAGAAGGATCATACCAGTTTTGTCTAGACAGTGGAGGGAACATTGGCAGGGAAGGTTAGGTTAGGTTAGGTTAGGTTAGGTTAGGTTAGGTTAGGTTAGGGGGAACAATTTTGTCATACATGACTTTTGCGAAACTTTAACCATTTACGCAGCGCACGCATCGGAAGCTTTCAAATGGGAAAAAGAACCCCCGATTTTGAAACGTTCTTCGTTGCTGCTCCGCTCCTATTGGTCTTCGTGTGATGATATTCAGCCTATAGCCTTCCTCGATAAGTAAGCTATCTAACACTGAAAGAATTTTTCAAATCGGATCTGTATTTCTTGAGATTAGCGCGTTCAAAAAAAAAACGAACAAACTCTTCTGCTTTATATATTAAGTAAAAAAGTAAGGATTTTAAGTACCGTATTTTTCTTTAATATTACAGACTTCTTTTCCCTATTTCTATTTAGCAATATTTAAGGCAAAAGATCGTGGTACAAATAGGCTACCCCTAAAATCTGCCGCTATAGGGTCTTGTCTACTCAGGCTTCCAGTAAATCCACCACTGCCTAAAAGACCTAGGTTTAAAAAGTGACCTAGACCTAGGTCCTTAACACAACCATCGCCATACTTGTCCGTCTGTTTAGTACAGGTATACTCCGAAAGGGTTGCTTGGATTTTGAAGTGACTTTCACTGGCAGGTAGCCGATGTTACAAGGAATAATTCAAAGGCTACCTAACGTCATAGACCAGGGTCCGCTTAGACTGCAGAGGATGCTGCTGTGGGAAGAGTGAAGATTACCGACTGCCGTCTGACGCATATGCGTATAAGCATAGTTCTTAATTAAAAGTCATTTTGACTGGCCCGTTGGCGCAGTGGGCAGTGACTCTGCCTTGCGCTCCAGGGGTAGTGGGTTATATTCCCACCTCGAGTCTGGGTGTATTATCTTTATGTTACATACATATATTTTACACATATTTGTGTATAGCAGGCGTCTGTTAATTATAACACTGGCATTAATTCGTCAACCTTAGGAACAGTCGTCCGTGTATCTTATAGTCCTGTATATATTTATTTATTATTTATCCATCTTATAAACGGTAACTTCAATACAAAATGCCAAGTAACGCGTTAAATAAACACAATTTCAGTAAGACTCTATCTACGGAACGGATTAAAGGCGGTGGTTTTACTTAGTGTCAGTAACTTGTGCTAAGTTTATTGCGAGAAATTATATCTTTCGACCCAAGCTCCTTACTCAGACGTTTACATTTTACAACTTTCACTCCAATTTATATTTAACGTTTCAGGGAGATTACTTACGTACCTAATATGAGCTCACCAAAAACGGTTATAAAACCAATTTATACGCGGTAGAGATATGAGGGAGGGGTATACCAGAAAAATCCCTGTACAACCTATTAAAACAACCTTGACTTGTCAAGAACTATCATAAGTTCATTACTAGAAAGGACATCTAAAGCCGCACTAGTAGGATCATACCAGATTTGGATAGCACATGAGATCGGCGTGAAGTGGCGGCAATACTGTCACGTCAAGTGATGGTATTGTTGTCGCGTTTCGTTCGGTTTGCGAGGCTTCCTGGTGGCCTAAACTCGTCATTAAAGACCGGCAATGCATCTGCTTGCCTACTGGTCGTGTAGATGTCCATGGTCGTCAGTAGGCACTCGGCTGCCTGCTGCCTGCTCGTTTGCCCCTTGTAACATAAAAAAATTCTGTGTATTGGTGAAAACCTCATTAAAATCCAATGCGTAGTTTAAAAGATCTAAGTGTACAAGGGCAGAATGCGACTTTTTATACCATGTAAAGATTTGTATTAAGATTTTGCACTTTTTTAAATATACTGTGTAAATAAGGGAATAAAGGTTGCGTCACAAGTATAACTGAACACAATAATAATAGAATAGGAATAGACAAATTATGTTTTTTAATTACTCAAGGGTTACCGCCCCATACTTTTTAATTAAATATGTATTTAATCATCTAAGACCTTTAAATATCGATTGTTGTGATTACAACTAACACTAACATTCATGTACCTATTTTGTTATCTTCAGTGTTTTGAATTGTCCTCTTTTTATTTTTTTAACATAAGTATTTTTTTAATCTGAGGAGTTCGTGGCCTAATCAGTGGTCGGCATTTGAGTCGATCGCTAAGTTAAGTTGATCTGGCTGCGACCGGGTGACAGATGGGCTAATTTTTTTTTAAATAATATATTCCCTAAGTTTGTCAGGGATAATGTATTGGTGAAAGCATTTTTCAAATCGGTCTAGCAGTTCCTGAGATAGCGCGTTCAAGCAAACCACCAAAATGTTCAATTTGACATATTGAAAAAATATACATATGTACTTTTTAAAGTATAGACTATTTGACTATAAATTTATTGTCTCTCTATCTGAAAGAATACTTTCAACTGACTGTACGTTTTTTTATGTATGATACACGATTTCTCCGCCAATCATGAACCAATTTTGATGATTCTTTCTTTGTTTGGTAGAACATACT
The DNA here is from genome assembly GCA_024363005.1 of Charaxes varanes. Lineage (NCBI taxonomy): Eukaryota > Metazoa > Arthropoda > Insecta > Lepidoptera > Nymphalidae > Charaxes > Charaxes varanes. Next base: position 849,114 of record JANCMC010010975.1, on the reverse strand, counting down.
ACAGATATACATAGCCTTTTTTAGAGAGGAACCTATTTGAATGGGTACCGATTTCAACACATCAGTAGGTGTTACATAGCTGGGTTATGGTTCTGGATGATGAAGTGTACTGTAGTTTCTTGAAGGATGTTTGGGTGTCTTGACCCTTTGCTGGATCAAGGTCTGCAGACCTTGATGGTGGTGCTGATTGCTGTTGAAACCTCTTTTGGTTAAAAAAAAGGGGTTTGTATGCGCCAGAGGGGGTATATGTGTATGCCCGGTGACTCACCAAAGAGTATAGTGCTATTTATTAATTTAACGCCACAGACGCTTATTTATTTATTTATTTTGGTTTACTAACAATCACTTACATTAATACACTTAACAATAAAAGACAAACATAAATAAGTTGTCACGTCAAGTGATGGTATTGTTGTCGCATTTTGTTCGGCTTGTGAGATTTTCCGGTGGTCTAAACTCATCACTAAAGGTCTGCAACGCATCTGCTTGCCTCCTAGTCGTGCACATGTCCGTGGGCGTCAGTAGGCACTAGGCTGCCTGCTGTCTGTTCCTGCTCGTTTGCTCCTTGTAAAAATTCTATGAATGAAAAAACCCCAAATGACCTGAAGGGTTTTTAAGCGGAATGTAATATTGCTGAAAATTTCATTCGCATTCCATGACTAAAGGGTCTCAACCACAAACATTATAAGTACATATAGCATAGCTATGGTGTAAGTACTTAGTAGAGAGACATTTGTGAATGTAAAATTTTCCTATAAATAAAATTAAAATGGCTGTCGGTTTTTTTTTTCATTTGTTTTTTGTTCATTCCCAGATATGACAAAGATAAAGCTGTGAATTATAAATAACTGTCCTCTTTATGGTTTGTCATTAACATCACCTTTTCGATGGTTGGGTAAAAAAAACATTAAGGAAACAAAAGAAAAGACGTTTTATTCCAATAGACTTTTATAAGGTCTTTCGAAGCATCTAATTTGTTAAAAGCTACGACTGGTTCGGAAATGTTGATCCACGAGAAGAATCAACAACAAACTCGTTAACCACTCTCAAAAATAATTCATAGAACCAGTTCAATTCAGTTAGATATACAAGCCATAATGACACGAGCACCTGAAAAAATAACGCATCGCGTGTATCAATACGCAAACGAAAGACTCACGGAGGATACATTAAGGGGTAACATCTCTGTATATTAAAAACTAGTTGGTACCCACGACTTCATCCGCGGAAAAAAACAGCAGTTTCATTCTGGTTTAAAATTCATTTTTTATATTTTTCAACTTTGCCATGTGACTTCAAAAACCTTATAACAGCCCTGACTGTTGTCACACACAATGTCATAATTTGTGCGATGCCTTTCATGTGAGACCAGCAGAACCAAGTACGATGGATACTGTAGGTGTAGAATTTTAGACTCTTTTTATCAATTCAAGTATGAGTAGGTATCATTATGAAATTACTCCTAGTACTAGAAGTAAAAAACAAACCTCTCCTGTATAAATCAAGTGCTGTCTCCTTTCCAATTCCTGAATTACTTCCAGTGACTATCACATTCAGACCGTTCAAAGTCCTTGTACTCTTACACCATGAACATAAATAGTCTAATATGCTGAACATCTAGAAATAATTTAATTACTGAATAATATTGTGATTGTAGATTTGGTGTGCATGTAATAATTAATTATTGTCGGAATTTCCTTTCATCTGACGCCCGCGTAGATATATAAATATACTTACTTATATACAATATATAAACGTTCATTCACATTAGGGGTCATTCAAGTATTACGTAACACAATTTGGATGTCTTGCAAGATGTTGCGATGCGTTACAGAGGCCGTAAGGAAGGTTCGAACAACGTGTTTCAAAACACGATTTTATTTATTTGAATAAAAAGTATTGAACCCTTTGAGTAAAAATGGTCAATCAAGGGTTACGTTACATTTAGTAAAAGATGGGGTAGAGGAAATATTATGGCGCGTTACATGGGGGGAGGGTCCGAATCTTCAAAAAATGCGTTACTTAAAGCTTGAATGCCCCCTTACATTTATACATATCAACGGAATGATTCATCCCGGCAGGGAAGATCAAATGGTCTGGAGTCAGGACGACAGATTAAGAAACCGGCGAACTCTCCTACCCGAGTTAAGTAATCAACGCTTTCTGTATTTTTGCAACGATCGAATACCACAGAAACTAAAAGCTTCTATTCTGGTTATCACTTATTTGTCATCATTTTCGAGAAAGGGTTACGCCATGAGAATTTTATCGACAAAGCGATTATTATTTTGATCACAACAAAACAATTTAGAAATCATAAGCATACACATTAATTTGGTTTTTATGTACAGATAATGTTTATCTGATGACGATCTTTAATAGCAGAGATAATTATTCAACATATTGCTTGGGATAACCCTTGATCGCTGGCGGAAGTGACAAGTAAATCACTTCATGAATAATAATAACAAGTGTGATTTAATTAAAGAGATACATTTTTTTTTTTGACATTGACACTTGTTTTTTGGGGGCACGCTGATCCTTGAAAGTTGTAACTTTTTATTAGGATAATTATGCAAATGAAATTTAAAAACAAGTGTAACTTCAACCGTGTAGACAGGGTTCCATGCGTATATTTATTTTTAAACTTCTTTCCTTTTTTTTTTCAGTTTTGCTACACCGCTGAAATTTCTTTTGAGTGCACATGGTGCCCCTCTATAAAAATACGGTAAAATTTATGCAAACAACGATTTCGAAAAAATAAAATATATATGCATTTTTGGGAAAATTTACCAAACTGCATAATTACCTTAACTATAATTGAGGCCGTCAACGTAAAAGTGGCTTAAGCTTGAGACATACAGTATGAAAATAATTGGGCTTGTATAATCACGAATATTACATCGATGTGTATAAAATGTATTAAGTAAATTTCAACCCCTATGCATATTTTATGCAAAAACAAGTTTAGCAACGTCATCTGTGTCATGACTACATTAATTAGGGATAGACTGGTATTGCATAAAGATTTATCAGGTTTTGGATACTTTGTAGGACATAAGTAGAAAGGCTTGAGGGCATAGTAAATATACATTTGGATTTCTATAACTTGAATAAATATTGTGCCGGTCGAGCAACCTTGACGATAATGACCCACAAGTGAAGATGTCCACGCATCGATGACCATGCCACGCAAGTTGGACCAATGCGTTGGCCCAATGCACTAGGCATTGCATTTAGTATGATGTGATATATATGTCTTATCTCACTTCACTACATATTATAAAATAAAGTCCTCCGCCGCGTCTGTTTATCTATTTGCGATTGAACCAAAAATCATGAACGAATTATCATGCGGTTTGCATTAATAGATAGAGTGATTCATAAGTAATGTATGTTTCATAAGTATTGTTATATGTATAATACATAAGCATTATTATAGATAAAGCCGAGGATTTCAATGATTTATAAAGTAATGTCGAAAAAATCGTATTTTTATGTGCTTGCCTTGCGTGCCCCGAATGAACGTTAAGAGAAAATCAAAATAGTGTTGTACAGATTTGTACTTCTTAAAAAGATCCATAAAAAAGTCAGCGATGACATATGTCTATCATCTAAGTTTATCTTTTACATATTACAAAAACTGATGAACTATTTACGAAGCTATTCTAAAGAGTGCTGTATTAATCCTTATTCAATGAAATACGCTAGATACGTTACTACATTTAATGCAGATCAAAATTGCCCTTTCAAATGAACATTATGTAATAACAGCATATCATTAAAATCTTCCAAGATATGAGTGATTTTACATGAGGAGGCAAAGCGTCCGGTTCTCGGTAGGGTAAGCGACCAAAAGATGGCGCTATGTATTGATGTCCTATAGTATGAGTAGCCAACGTTCGGGCAGGACAATGTCTGCCGGGTTTACTAGTAAATAATAAGTTTATCAGTATTTAGAATTAAACATTATCATTCACTTAGAATGATGATAAATTTAAAAATTTTCAATAAAATACTTTTAAGATTTTAATGTACTTACTCCGACTGTTTTCAATAACGTGTTAGTCAAAACTGATAAGTAAGAAGGTTTAGGGCTCGCGTGACCCAAGAACCTTTGGCAATCAAGACATTCACATATTGAATATTAATTTTAAGGATTCAACATTATGTAACGCATTTAAAAAAATAAAGCATGATTTGAATTGATAAACTGGA
>JANCMC010010975.1:792710-844796 GCA_024363005.1 Charaxes varanes | reverse complement strand
TGAATATTAATTTTAAGGATTCAACATTATGTAACGCATTTAAAAAAATAAAGCATGATTTGAATTGATAAACTGGATTACGAAATATATCTTTTGTAATCAGGATCAAAGTCTTAATCAAAAGATTTAAAATAATCTGTAAGAGCAAAATCTCGGCACTTTAAGAGCATGGCTGAAAATAAACAGAAAAGTTTCGAAAATTTAATCATTATGGCTACAAACCAGGATCTACAGAGAGTCAGTTCTAACCATATAAAATACTTAAAAATACAGAGGTAGCACCTGGCATGACCTAGAAAAAAGAAATACATATAATATTATGATGCATAGTTTATAAAATCTTACTTTTATAGTACCAATAATATTATTATTGTTAATCATATTTGCTCAATATAATGAGAGTGAGGGAGCTAGCGATATATTAGCTCTTTGATTTCTGTTCATCTTTCACATCACGGACTCACGGTGTATTTCATACATAGTATGCTTTGGCCAACACATTGTTCCAATATTGGAGACTAAAGTAGGTGGTACTTGATTATAAAAACTAGTTTCAAATTGGAAGACTATGAGAAATATCGTATATTATTCTAACGACTTTATTTTTGGACGAACTAGTTTTTGTATAGATTTTACCGGATACTGTTGGAATCTCGTTCTTTACTAATTAATTAAATATTTACAATTAAATAAATAATTACACCAAGATGCCAATATTTAGTGGACGATGTTTCAGTAACGCTAAATTAATTGGAAAAACTGCCATTATCACAGGATGCAATACTGGGATTGGAAAAGAAACAGCACTTGATTTTTATAAAAGAGGTTGGTAAGCTTAACGTATAGTGTTATTGTCATTATTATAAAAGTAATTATGTTTGTAATTAATAAAATACTATTCTCTATGTAGGTAAACATTAGAGAAAGTGGAAATATCAACAAAATAATATATTTTTTAAGAATTTAACTTTATTTGAACCTAATTATTAATATTCTGGCTGGTACAAATTCCAAAAGCCTGATTTTTTAAAATATAAGATTCGCGTAGAAACTTTGAGAGTACGTACGTAATGCGTATCTTAAATCGCTGTACCTTAAACTTATTCATAGCTATTTAAAACTTTGAATAAAGTAAAATATTGTCACTGGTTTACCATGACTTTTTTTTAAATCCATAGTATTTTCTTTCTTTAATAGTAACTGATCATACATATTCTCCAGTATGTAGGAGAAAATTCTGCCATCTACGAGCTATTCTGGCTTGCGCTGTAAAAAACGTTGCAGTTACACGTACATACATAGAGTTTATGAAGAAAATGTTTATCTAAATAGTTCTACAAAAAAACCGGCAATAGCATATATCTTCCTTTCATGTTTACGCCTAATTAGTGAGCCATTTTAGAACGGGAACAGGAAAGGCAAAAGAAATGGGAACGGGGACTATATTTTAGGATAATAGAATGTAGTAAACAGTAAGTAACCCAACGTTTGGACAGGACAACGTCTGTCGAGTTCGCTAGTTACTTATGAGTAAATTATGATCTACCATCTATCAATGATTTAAAATTAAAATGCTTTCTTCTTCTTCTTTGGGTGCCTCTCCGATCAACGAAAGTTGGCAGACAGCTTCGCATACTGACTTTTGTCCTTTGTGAAGCGAAACAGTTCGGCGTTAAAATTTAGTTTCTTTGTTTTTACAGATAGTTTATTATGAAGCATTTATTAAGCCTTTAATTAATATATTAAGCCTTAGACTTCCTTGCGTGTTAAAATTAAATTTTATATTTATCGTCATACATATGCACATATCGAGTAACCTATCGAGCTTAGAGTATGTCGGAAATAACTGTACTCATTAATTGTGTGTCATTTCTCGGAAAAAATGATAGAAAAGTCGTTTCTTTGTTTCGTCATTTGGTAAACGTACAAACAGAATGTTATCTTCTACACTCAATAATCATTTTTGTTACATTCTTTTTTTAATAATTTATTTTTTTTAATGTTCTAAGTTCAAACAGGTTACAGAACACCCGACCGAACAACCCTTTTCTGTGACAGAAACATGCGAGTAGTTTCAATATCAGCAGCCATTATTACTAAATACATCAGACACTATACACGATTATCGATTTTTTTTCCAAATATAAAGCCTATAGCAATCCATTGACCTTTAGCATCTAACGTCCTAAAAAGAATACCATATCTAACAGTTAATGGAATTGCAAGTTATATTTAATTAGTAGCCTATTTAGGACAATGCATCCAACTTGGCCGGTCCAACTTTAAGAGAGGTCAACCGAAGAATCCAACTCGGATGGGCAGAATTCGGTAAGCTAAGGGAAATCTTCTCGTCTTCTATACCTCAATCACTCAAGACCAAAGTGTATAATCAGTGCGTTTTGCCAGTGATGACTTACGGCACCGAAACATGGCCCTTTACTCTTGGCCTTATACATAGGCTCAAAGTCACACAACGAGCAATGGAGAGAGCAATGTTAGGTGTTTCGCTGCGAGATAAAATCAGAAATGAGGAGATCCGCGCCCTACCTTCGACCTCAGTTTCAGAAAACCTTGCACTTACTCATATCCTCTGGCTTTACATCTTGCCATCTTATTTTGGGTTTCCCCCAAGATGGAAAGCTGTAGTAGCAAATTCCCTAGGTAATCCGATGGTCTCCCATTCACATACTTTTTTCTTCCTAAGACATCAAGGCAAGAAAGCAGCGGCAAAGTTTTAAAGACAATAATATTCAATATCATCTTATACATTTTTAATTTTCTTTAATGTAATAAATAAATATACGAATTTATTTGACTAGAATAGAATTTATTTAGACTGTTCCTAAGATAGCTAACCTAATGTCCGTGTTATAAATTTAAAGTCAAAATCGTTTATTCATATAGACTTTTTTATAAGCACTTATGAACGTCATATGTGATGTATATATAACAGTCGACTATTATGCATTTAATAAAGTTTGAAAAATGCACCGAACCACCAAACCCACTGTCAGTTTTGGCAATCACATTAAATAACACAAAAATTTCAAATTTCTGATATAAATATACTATCAGAAGGTTAAGATATTATAATGTTTTCTGTCAATGCAGTATCTGTGACGAATTTTCAATCGAATAAAATAAAGGAAGTGGTTTTCAATTCGACTGTACTTTTTATGTTTGTCACTTCAGATTTTTCGACTGAGTGAACCCCGATTCTGATGATTTTTTTTTTATTCCTATAACTGTTCAGATCCACTACGGGTACGCGACCCCGGACTACCCTAACTTCTATTGTGGATTCTCCTATATCGTCCGTGACAGTAGTATCCGCATCCTTTCTCCCCTCTCCATCTACCTTTATATCCTTTTACTCCGTCCCTTATTCCTATACTCCTATCTATTTGTCTAATTAAAAGTAGCGCCACGTTTACAGTCCTTTTGGTCTGAGGCCAAATTGGGCGCGTCCGGGTACCTATACCTCTTTCTCACATAAGTTCGGCGTGACGTGGCGGCAATGCTGTCACGTCAAGTGATGGTATTGTTGTCTCGTTTCGTTTCCGGTGATCCAAACCCCTCTTTAAAGGCCAGCAACTTATCTGCAACCCTCCTGGTGGTGCAGACGTTCATTAGGCATCGGAAGTCACTTAGGTGTACCACCTGATCGTTTATCCCTTGTAATATAAAATAAGTACGAAGCATTTTTGACACTGACGTAGTAGTTCCATTACCATTCAAAGGAGGCTCCTAGCACCTTTTAAATGGAGTATAGTGTTTAATACTTAAATAACCATTTTTATTCATAATTAAAATTATTCATAATTAAAAGACATGTAATTGATTAACTTAAGTAATTACCAGCGTCTTCAGGAAACACTCTAGTGGCTGATGTTACTTGCTTTAACGCCTTTTCAATATCTAGCCTGTAAGTGTATTTGAGTATGTAAGCGATCCTCCGATGTCCTACCAAGGATGAAGAGGGCGCCGCTCGGTTTTAGTGGGTATTATGGCATTACCAGCGAGTCCCACACCTCTGTCCGCAGGTGCCTCCGGAATACCGGTTCATCTGTGGATGGAGTTGTGCGTAAAGACACTTTATAGCGACCAAAAAACTTGGTTTCGAGTGCAGCGCTATCTGTCGAGCTGATTTATGACTCTGAACAATTCAGGGCTCCACCCTAGGTTCATTTGAACGATCATTTCAATGATCATGTAGTGTGGCCGGGGACTTTGTGTAATTGTACAAAGTTTTGTAGCACTTTGTGGACTTCAAGGACAAAAATGTACAAACACTGAGCGATGTCTGGCTCCGGTATAAAAATCTACAAATATCTACTAATCATTTTTATTACATACTACAATTTTATGACATTGATAAAAGTTTATAAACGCTACTCTAAATTATTTTTCTACATTCGTTTATAAATTATCATTTATTTTTCAATTACCAAAATTGTTTGAAACAAGGAATAATGAAACAGATCACAGACATCAAGATCATCTCAAAGAAACATGAAATGAAACTAAAAAAAACACCCAAAGAGGAGAAAAAGAATTGGATAATTTATAGAATCAGGCGTTACTTTGCGGAAATCCATGACATGCATGAGAAACTAAACTACTTTGCTTTAATCCGACTGACATCTTTTATCCGCATTGTGGACACAATCCACCAAAAAGTGTTGTATGTCCTTCTCTACGCCGCAAGGAGTACAATTAGGGGAGCTAATTTTTTCATTAGGCATCCAAATTTATTTAGTGGAATATGTCCGGATCTTAGTCTAAGTGCCATAACAGTCTGTTGACGCGTCAGCTTCCAGCTGTTTCGTTACTACGAACATTATACAATGCTATCTTTTGAAGAAAAAAAAAGATTTGCTATATTTCTAACAATTCACTAACCCTCATTATTATATTTATTTTATAAAAGTCTGATCTTCAATAATAGCATCAAGCAACTCTGCAGATGTTGAACTATTGGGAATATATTCCATTATTTGAACAATAACTATGGATAAAAAACAAACAGCGAATTTTAAAAGCCACATGTCATAGTTAGTTTATTGTGACCGCTAAGAGTACGCGGCGTAACCCAGCTACTACTATCCTAGCGTTATCCCGGTCTAGTACCAGGTTCCGCTTAGATTGCAGGGGATGTGGCTGTGGGGCGAGTTAACATAACCGACTGCCGTCAGACATTTTATTTATATAAAATTATATAATATTATAGTAGTAGTAATATTCATTTTTATTTATACTAATAAAATCTATTTACCCCCTAACTTATTATTGTCAATTCAATTTCAAATACATTTTAACATTTAATAATCCTTAATAAAAATAATAACAATTCATGTATTAATGTTAAATCAGATGAATTATTTTATTTTTTAAGGGACTACGTGACCCTATGAAAGAACATAATGCCTTAAAGGCCGGCAACGCGATTGTTCATCTTCAATAGGTTTGTAGTCTGTGGGCGTCGGTAGTGACTCAAGTGCCACCACCTGGTTTATTGCCCCCTTGTCATATATATGTTTAAAAAATCTCAGGTTATGTAAGTTTTTAATTTGTTTAACAACGAACGTTATCTGAATTTTATCAGTCACGGTTGCATTTTCTTTATGAAAACCATGACTGATAAAATTGAGATTTGCATACGTTATAATAAATATTTTTGCCAAAAAGTTCACGTATTACTTAGTACCTGTAACAATTCTTGAGATCAAAACTCAAACTAGTTATAAGATACACAGTATTTATATACTCTCTTTGACAATTCATTTATTAAGAGCATACGAGGAATACTTTCAGCTTAAACCCGATGAATGAAAATTGAATTTAAAAAAAAAAATGATTTAATGAAAAAATATCCTATACAAGCTTCTCAAAGGGCCCATGCATTTAGATAAATTCTTAAATATTAAATATGTATTTGCAAGCTCTTGTGCCATAACGTTAATTAATAGTTAAAATGAAAAAAAAAATAGATGTACCTACCAATGGCATAAGAGAGGTAGGCCGTAAAGTATAATATAAAGTTACGTAACATTTAGGACAGAGGACGGGATGGGGGGAGAGTCAAAAAGTTACGGTGCGTTACATGGAGGGAGACAGGATCAAAAATCTTCAAAATTGCGTTATGTAACACTTGAACGCACCCTAAGTAACCTAGCGATCGATTCAAATGTGTGTTTTATTTAGCTACGACCTCATAATCCTTTGGTTCTCAAAAATAAACAGGGCAAAGGCGAGTCAGACTCGCGCACTATGGGTTCCATAACATCACGTAATATTTTACTAAGTTATTTTAAGATTTATTCTTTTCGTTACATTTCTTTCAATTTGATAAAGACACCTCAATTTTTTTGTGATGTAACAAATTTACCGTTTTCGGAATTTTTGGAGGTTCGGAACCCTAAAAATAAAAAACGGCTCGAGCTGTAGTCCACAGCTGGTCGTTCATGTAAGTAAACACTATGGACTAAAAAGTATTAAATTTGTATAGCTCTTGGCAGTCATTTTCAATAATTTTATGATAATTGTATGGTTCTTACAATAAAGACATTTTATTATTATTATAATAATTAATTAGTCCATACTTATTGTACGTTTACTTACATAGCAAACGATACATAATGCTACAGATCAGCGGTTTCGCAAGTGTATCTAGGAAAATCCTGAGTTGTGCAAATACTTTGACAGATGAGTTGCGCAACTGCCCTCCAAAGTGTTTCTTAGCCAAATTATAAAGGGGGCCCGTGGCTCTCAAACTTGTCAATATCGAACGCCCTAATGATTATATCATACCATTTGTAACTCGCCACTTTAACCATGTTGTATTCCGTTTCACTTTCGCAACAAAAAATATCCTTCTCAGAGGTCTAATCTATGCTAAAATTCATCAAATTTGATTCAACGATTAAGGGGAGATAAAAAAAGCACAGACTTTCACATTTAAGTATAAAATTAGTTTAGATAATAATGTAAAGAATTGTTTGAATAATAGAAAAGTTTAGAAAATAAAATAATAGGGGCAAAGGTTAGGAATAAATGGTTAACCGTATTTGAATTAGTAATAACAAAAAAGACGCCTGAGAAATTTTATCATTGGCTCTTCACCGATCAGGACGCGAAGAACACTAGTAAAAATCACTTATTAATCGAATATTGTTAATAAATACTAGCCATAATGTCAAATTGAGTGAAAAAATTTTGAATACATGATGATATGGAATTTTAAAACAGTTTTGTGTGTACTTTTAATAATATTAATTAGGGGTGTATCCAAAACGATTTAAAATTTCTAGAGGTTAATGTGTTAAAGTTTGGAAATCTCTAACCACCTAAAATATGAGCAAATGATAAAAATAATTAATAATTGTTGGCTTACTTCCGCTTACATGAAACCATAGGGACCTTCTTTATATACGGTAAGTTACCGATCCGTACCACCAGAAGGCTGGCAGATGATTTGCCAGCCTTTAAATAGACCACCGGATACTCTCACAAATCGAAACGCGACATCAATACCATCGATTGACGTGACAGCATTGCCACCACTTCACGTCGATCTTGTGTGAGAAGAAGGTACCGGTACCCGAACGCGTCGGCCCATTTCAGCTTTAGCCCAAAAGGATTGCAAGCGTGGCACTAATTAGATATATAGATAGGACTAAAGGAATAAGGGATGGAGTAAAAGAATATAAAGGTAGATGGAAAGGGAAAAATTGATGCGGATACTAGTACCACGGATGGTACAGGGGTAATGACAATAACAAATACTGTAGTCCGGGCTCACGTATCCGTAGTGGATCTAACCAGTTATCGGTCAGATAAAGAGAAAGATCCTCTCCCTGGACAGAATACTACAATCAACAACAAACGTCTAACAAAGATTTGCTTTTAAATAAATTTAACCGAGATCTTATTATATAAAATAATCTTGAACAGAAATCTTACAGACTATATACATATATATATGTATATATTTATGTTACAAGGGGGCAGACGAGCAGGCAGCAGGCATCGAAGTGCTTACCGGCGCCCATGGTCATCTGCATGACCAGAAGGCCAGCAGATGCGCTGCCGGCCCTTAATGACGAGTTTAGGCCACCGGAAAGTCTCACAACTAATATAGATATGTTATAAGCTGAAGAATTTGTTTGTTTTGCTTGAAGGTGCTTATCTCAGAAAATACTGGTCCAATTTGAAAAATTATTTCAATATAAGATAGCCCATTTATCGAGGAAGGCGGCTGTCTAACACTGAAAGATTTTTTCAAATCAGACCAGTAGTTCCTGAGATTGGGGCGTTTAAGAAAACAAACAAACTCTTCAGCTTTATATATTAGTATAGAAGTATAGATTATACTTGAAAAGTATGATTCGAGACTTAGAAAGAGGGATACTATATGGGTAGTAACGTTCTAAGCATTAGTAAATATTTGCAAGGATCTTTATTGTCCGCGCCGCGGGGCTCGGTCTAAGGCCTCTACGGTGATAAGGGCGGAGCGATTTCAGTAACACGACATTTAATATGGAGTAATATAACGAAATATCTTATTTCTAGCAATCCTGGCACAGAAGACGCTGCATTTTAAAAACAAAAAAGCACTAAGACTGACTGGCACTTGTGAGCGTTCATGCACATTCATTAAAGGGTAAAATTTAAAATTATTAAGGGTATAATTCGACATAGATTGCACTGGCAAGTCTGGAAGTGCTTGAGCAGACTTCGAACTCAGGTTGGCCGAAGTAAGGATAACATGTTCAGGTGGGGGATTACGGACGATAACAAAACGATTGCAATGCGGTGCCAACGATGATTTACCTCATTTGGTGCCCTGCGTGCCTTGCACCTTCACACAGGAGGATTTCATGGCTGTATCAGATAGAGCCATTGATGTGGCCACTTTCTGGGCCGCCACTGTATAACTACTAATTTTATGAAGTTTGTCATTGAATCGATAAAAAACGAAGGGTGTAAGTAGGAACTAATTACAACACTATTACTTGGCGGAATTAGGCATTATTCAAAGTCAATGACAAACATAAAATATCCAATAAATAAATATATATACAGGCCTATATGACACACGAACGTACACACACATGTATTCCTAAAGTAGACAACTTAATGCCTGTGTCAAAGGTAACAGACGTCCGTTGTTCATAATTTTTTTTTCAGAAATATATAAATATATACATACATATAATACACCCCAGACTCAAGGCGGAAATCGAACCCACGACCTCCGTAGCGGAAAGCAAGGTCACTACCCACTGCGCCAAAGGGACAGTCATCACACATCGAAGTACTTTGCAAAGATTCTATGTAAAATATAATTGCTTAACGTTCATACATTCACTACAGATATTTATAAAATCTGATAGGACATTACAATTGTACTACGTAATGACGCTATTTTTATATTTCGGTAACGGAGCATGCTAAAACATCGCGTTGTGCAATTTTTATAATGGCACGTATTTAGCTCGCCCTCTTTTGTTTTACCGTCACTAAGCATTTTTTCTATAGCCTTCTGTTACATGTAAATATGAATGTACTTTTTTTTACTTAAGTCAAGTCGAAATAAAATGGAAGTGGGAAAGAAGTTAGCTATGCTGGTTAGCAAAGAATGGGCTGGGCATGTAGCGTGAATGGACCCGCAAAGGGGGGGGCAACGTTACGACATTATGTCTGCTGACGACCAAGTAGGCCTAGGAACAGGTGGCGAGATGACTTTGTCGCCAGAAAGACGTGGATTCAAGTAACCCAGTATAGGAAAGAATGGTTCAAGAGAGGGGAGGCTTTTGCCCAACGATGAGAGACTATAGATTAGCAAAGCGGTTTCGAGGGTAGACTAAATTCCGTAACATACTTTATCGACCCAAATCACATTGGACTATCGTCCCACCAATTACGAACGAAAAATTATCGTTTTATAAGAGGGGAAAGCGAGAATACTATATTTAACCAAATAGCCATTTATATAAAAAATCCCGATGCTTACTAAAATATAGCTTATAAACACTTAATAAACGTAAGAATGATTTATTCGATACTATTTTCAGTGTTGTTACCTATTGAAAAAAAGAATTTTGCACACGCTGTTAATGGACGTGAAATGATCCCGTTTTTTGTATAAGTGCAAAATGGGACTGTACAACTGTCGCCAGTGGCACCGAAACCTTAAGATCGCTTCAATATCACGAAATGTGCAGGCTTAAAATGACCCTCCAGGCATCCCCGTGGACCCCCCAAATTACTTGCTCGCAGGTGTTCCGGTGCGTTCAACTCTTTGTTGCCACTTTTATGTATGCTATTGAATCGAATTACGCAATTTCGACAGCTCAGGGTACAGGGGCGGACTGAGAGAACCTTAATCCTCATTCGTAAGAGAGCTTTTATACCGCGCGTTAAAAAAACGTTCAAATAGAACATACGAACTCCCAAGTTTGTGTTCACACGACAGCGCTTTTATATCGAGCAATGTTCTATTTTCAACGATATATATAGACTTAACTCCCATTCGCACGAGAGCTTTTTTTACCGCGCGTTAAAAAAGCGTTCAAATAAAACGTATGGAATCCCAAGTTTCTGTTCACACGGCAACGCTTTTGTAACGCCACGCTTTTTTATCAAGCAATGTTCTATTATCAACGCTATGTACATACATATACAGCATATATTCGTACCGACGACGCTGATAAAGCACTAACACCGAGATTTAACGCAACGATTTTATAAGTCCCGTGCGAATGAGGGCTTATACACTATATTTTCATATTGACGACGCTGAAAAAACGCTGACGCGAAGATTTAACTCAACACTTTTTTTATTTCTCGTGCGAATGTGGGCTTATAATCATAAGATTCAACTAATTCATATAAAAAATCTATTACACGTATTACAAGATTCATAATGCGATCGTTTTTTTTCCGTAATTATTTTTTCTCTTATCGCTTTGTTAGTTCACCGAATCATGATAATTCTGACATCATTATAAAAATAATAATTTTATGGCGATGAATTTTCCTTCAAAAAAGTATTTATTGTGGCAAACCGGGAAAATCCAAAAAAAATCCGTCATTTGACAAATTTTACACATAACAAACACTAAAAACAAAGCACAAAAACTTATTAATATTTCTGTTATTTACATTCATGTCCCGTTTCTCAGAAGAGTTTGAATAAATACAATTGTCTCTTTCCGTCAATATTTGTCACCATTCGTCGATGCTGCGGAATTCCGCATGCAAGCGATTTCGCAAACTCCCGCTGATAATAATCAATTGATAAACTGTCGGCAACATTCCCGTACCGCCCGTATAAATGCATTGAGCGGCGCGCCGTTTACGGAAACCGTGTAGTTTGCCATGCACGCCTACACATCTAAACTTCCGTCCTGCGTTAACAAATACAGGCCACTATTGTAGTATTGTATCGATAGGCGGGGTTCACACCGCTGCCTAAGGCACAATTATCCGTTACAAATAGGCGACCTTCAACAAAAGTAATACAATTCACTATTGTATCGATAGGCGGAGTACACACCGCTGCTTAAGATGTGTGCCATGATTCCATGTAGGATAGTTAACATATACCAATAAGTGGCATTAAATGATGATGATTTTTATTTAAGTAGATTTTTACAAGCTCTTTTAAATCATCGAATATTTTAAAAGTTACCACTGATTTGAAAGAGTCGAGCACGAGGTAAATCAGCATGAAACTCGTTGGCCACTCTTTTAAAAATAGTTCTTACAGAGCTGAGTTTAAAATACATTTTTGTATGTTAACTATAATGTATAAAAGAAATCCAAGGTATCATTACAGCGCGGTGTGTGATATGTACGCGCAAGAAGAAATAAAAGCTAGATTTTAATGAGAATCGAAACGATTTAGGGATCTTCAAGGCTTCACAAAAGCTGGCAAAGTATATATTAGGGCGTATCACTGCACTAAATTAAGTCCAAGAAATTCAAAATGTTCACTCCCCGAATACACTTTTTGAAAAAACACCTTTAAAAAAATTGTGTATATTCTGTGTGTTCCAAACGCGTGTTCTATGGCGACGAAATTTCCAATATCTTCTTCTATTACGAATAAACTCTTTACAACTATATATATACTTTATACATCGACGTCCTCAGGTCCACAACAGTGCGATTTTGTAAAAACTTCTTATCTCGCACAATTTGTCTGTAGATTCAGTTACCAGCTTCGGTGTCTCCGATCTTCTACGACATAGGGGCTTTCAAGCAGCAGCGCATGCTAATTTCTCAAAGACCGGCAACGCGTCTGCGTGCCCTGAAATTTGATTAACAAGAGGTAGTCAGTCAGCTGAACCGGTATTTTTCATAAAACAATTGTTTTATAAAAAAAAATATGTTTGGTTGCTAAAATATTTATTTTAATATAGATGAATTTCTAAAATTGATTTGAGCAATTTGGTTGTTATTTCGGCAAACGTGTATTCTAAATTCGACCAATGATATAGCTTTTAATTTAAGCTTAGTAGGAGGGGAAAAGGGAATATTAGACATACCTAAAAAAGTATTCCTAATATTCTTTTTTTTTTTTAAAAAAAGAAAGATTCCGAAAAAGATTTGAAGAGATGACATGAACCTCGGAAGGGTTTGAAACTATTAAAGGTATTCCACTTACGAAAGTTTAAGTTCAAAAACTGAATATTATGTTACAACAAAAAGAAAATTCAGTGTGACTACACCTTTACTCTTGATCTAGATCTAATAACAGAATTATGAGCAAATTGATTCAATAATTTGTCGATGTTAGTACACCTTTCTTCTAGATTCCGGTATTTGGCGGTGTGAATGCACCTTTACTATCAAATCTTTTATAGTTAGTTGTGAATGCACCTTTACCGTCCACTCCTTTATAAGTAGTTGCGAATGCATCTTTACTATTCATTGTTTTATAGGTAGTCATGTATGCACCTTTACTGTCCATTCTTTTATAGGTAGTTGCGAATGCATCTTCACTATCCAATCTTTTATAGGTAGTTGTGTATGCACCTTTACTGTCTATTCTTTTATAGGTAGTTGCGAATGCATCTTCACTATCCACTCTTTTATAGGTAGTTGTGTATGCACGTTTACTGTCTATTCTTTTATAGGTAGTTGCGAATGCATCTTCACTATCCACTCTTTTATAGGTAGTTATGTATGCACCTTTTTTTGCTTGTTGATATTTTGGTGTAAACGCTAAAAACGAGCTGTTTACACTCAAAGATCGGGGATGAATGCCCTTGTCTAGCCCTAGCTCTATGTTCGTTTGTTCTTAACCCACCTTTATATGACGTTAGAATTGTCACAGTACATTAGAACCGCAATCAACTGAACATGTTCTCTCAATCAAAACAAACGCGCTCGAGATTCGCGATCATGTCGGAACACGCCGCGCTGGGCGGCTGGAGGGAGATCCTCACACGTGCCTCCGCTCCCACGGTCCGCGGGGGTCCCTACAGACCTCCACTACTGCTTTTTATTATTAAGTGCCAATTGATCTTCGTATTGGTGAAATTGTCGCAAAACAATTATAATTAAAAGAACACAGTTATTAGCCGCGTTTGTACATTGTCCTTGAAGTTTACAAAGTTCTACAAAACTTTGTGCAGTCACACAATGTTGGGCACACTACATGATCATTGAAATGATCATTCAAATGAAGCTATGTTTGGCGCCGGCATAATAACTCTAATTTTGTGTGCCATTTGTAACATTGCCCTTTGTTAATAACATTAAAAGCAACAATCTAAAGAGTATCAGATGATTATGGGATCAATAAATATATTTTGCCATTACATTCACATCACAAATAAGCAACTCAATTTAAGATAAAAGATGTCAAATATTTGACAAAATAAGTTAATGAGTTGTTTTAACAACTAGCTAATAAACTGATATGAGCAAACTAGTACAAGGTATTTATAAGAGAAGGGTCAAACGGGCAGATGGTTTTGGACAGGTATGGGTTGATTTCGCACTAACTCCTAGCACAAGCTTTACGCATAGCAAAAGGGGAACCGGAGATTATAAATAAACCGTTAATCTATACTGATATATAAAGCTGAAGAGTTTGTTTGTTTACTTGATCGCGCTAATCTCAGGAACTACTGGTCCGATTTGAAAATTTCTTTCAGTGTTAGATAGCTCATTTATCGACGAAGGCTATAGGCTATATATCATCACGCTAAAAATAATTTTACGCAGACGAAGTTGCGGGTAACAACTACTAGTAAATAATCTGCGAGCTTGAAGGTACAATTTAAGTTACGCGTGGTTTAACTGCTATACCAGAAGGTTCAGCACTTATGTATGGGCGTCGCGTCGATCGGAACGACCTGCCCATTTGCCGTTGTTATATATCGGCTTCCTAACGTTATCCTGGCTTAAAACCATGATCCGACTTATTTGCAGAGGCTGTAGGGAGAGTTTAGATGACCAACTGCGGTCTGTCGTCATTCCTGGATCCCCAGATCCTCTACAATCTCACGACTAATATCACTCAATGACACAGACGAAACACTTTGGAGATAGGATATTTGAAAACCATAGTATTGGTCACCTACCAAAATGTAGACCGGCATTCCTCAAAAGCCGGCAACGCATCTGCGAGCTCTCTGGTGTTCCTGTTGTCCATGGGCGTCGGTAGTCACTTATGTGAATGCCGCTCGTTTGCCTCTTGTTTTATAGTTAAAAATAATCTTTGAAACGACTAAACCGATATAGAGGCAACTCTCACTGGAAGATGTCTGATTTTATAGAGTACTAGCGGAATCGGCAAACGTTGTCTTGCTCAAATTTTGGCTCGTCGGCTATTAGCGGCTTAAGCAAAGTTTTGATTCATATTTGTTGAAATAGAGTGGATAAAATTTTTTTTGGTCATACTATGTTGTCATTCTTAATATCTTTACTCCCAGGGGGTGGACCTTCCTTTATTTGTCCGAAGACTGGTCAGATCCAGTACGGGTACGCGGCTCCGGAGCATCCTTGCTGCTATTGTCACTCCCCCTATACCGTCCGTGACAGTAGTATCTGCATCCTTTCTCTCCTCCTCGTCAACCCTTCATATCCTTTTGCTTCATCCCTTTCACTTACTCCTGTCTTTCTAAATAGAGGTAGCGCCACGCTTTAAGCCTAATTGCGCCGGCGCATACCAGTACCTCTTTATCACATAAGATCGGCCTGAAGAGGCGGCAATGCTGTCACGTCAAGTGATGGTATTGTTGTCGCGTTTCGTTCGGTTTGTGAGACTTCCCGGTGGCCTAAAGTACCTATTTCTCACATGAGATCGGCGTGAAGTGGCGGCAATGCTGTCACGTCTAGTGATGGTGTTGTTGTCGCGTCATTAAGGGCCGGCAGCGCATCTGCTGGCCTTCTGGTCGTGCAGATGTCCAAGGGCGCCGGTAGGCACTACGGTGCCTGCTGCCTGCTCGTCTGCCCCCTTGTAACATAAAAAAAAGTTAAATGCTTTAACAATTAGCCTTTATTATTTAACATATTTAACCTGCATGTCAAGTTTCGTAAAAAGTAGTAAATTTATTTGAAAATGTTTAAAGATTTACGTACAAACTAATTCTTCTTTCCACTGATCATCTTCTTATGTCTTTAAACCCCTGAATACTGTTAGGTTATTTATTGATTCACTTAAATACAGTTGGGTTATTTATTGTTGTGTGACTAAATACTGTTAGGTTATTTATTGATTCACTTAAACAATTGAGTAGGTCAGCAGAACGGTTCAGTAATTTTGGACATAAATTTGCAAAGCAGAAACTTCTGCTACTCTCTAATACAAATAAATCACCCCTGAAAACGCAGGTAATACTTAGGCAGTGATTTATGACGGTGACAGATTAAGTGGCAACCCATCATCACTTGAAGCTATAGCCGTAAAAATATTCATTTATAAATCGGATAATATAAATATACCAGCGGACTCTGCATACACCGTTCTGCCCAAACATTAAGGGGGGGGGGCTGAAATAAATGATAGGAAGCGAATATATACGAGTGGTGACTGGTGTATCAAATGAAAAGATTTGATTTTTGTATCACAAAATTGGGTATTTGAAGGGGGTCGGTGGTTAATTAATTTGTAGGGAATAGATACACTGAATTCAACGAACATACCTAAATACATATATAAAATATATCCCAAGGAATTTAAAACATTCTCCTTTTTTGAAGTCGGTTATAATTATTCGAATACATAGCTTGATAGTGAACAGACTAGTGGCTGTTATGCCTTGTTTATACCTACTATTAAATTAATAAAGGAGATAAAGTCTAGAGATGTATATACACTTTTATACAACTTCTACATGCGAATATTACTTGTGGAAGCAATTTCCTAATTTCAATATCCTTTTTATTTTCTGTTAAAAATATCGAACTCGCCAAATTGTGAATCCAGCGGTACAATTTTTTCAAATTCAAATTATATTTTATTCAAGTAGACTTTTACAAGCTCTTTTGAATCGTCAAATATTTTAAAAGCCATTCGATAGTCTTGTAAAAATCTTGGTTCTTGATATTTTTTTATAGCGAACCTTCAGAAACAAAATACCATTAATTCTGGTTTAAGATCTTTATTCCTCAGAAAAATTACACAAATTCACTTATTGAGAAATACATTTAACTTAATTATTAAAATGTTTACAATGCGTGACCCTGCCTTCTGCTTCAGGGGTCGTGGGTTCAATTCCCACCTCGAGTCTGGGTATATATCCATATGTATGTAATTATATACTACTAAAAAAAGATATTTGTGTATAACAGGCGGCTGTTACCTATAACACAAGCATTAAGTTGTCTACCTTAGAGACAGACGTCCTGTATATATTTATTTATTTCCTTACGCCTGCCAACCTGTGTTTGTAGTCTATTAAGTGCCATCCAGGTTTGCCCAGGTGGTAGATTCTCCGTATTCCAGTTTTATATCAGAAAAGAGAAATAACGAAGCACAACTTCATTAAGCTTGTTTATTCTCATTTAAGTATACAATGCGGCGTTTTATTATAATTTATGTTTTCATTAGACATTGTTTATTGCATAGTACTCCGGTATAAAGATCTCAGGAAGATGTAGCTACAAAATAAATTATTACTTCCTTTGTACTATATCATAAATTGTACTTGAGTTTGAATTAAAGACTTCACTTAAACAATTTTTTTCTGCTTATCACAGGAAATATCTTTAATTAGAGGTAATGCCATGCTTGCAATCTTTTTGGTCTGCAGTTAAAACGGGCCGGCACGTCCGGGTACCAGTAACTCTTTCACACATAAGATTGGCGTGAAGTGGCGGCAGTGCTGTCACGTCAAGTGATGGTATTGTTGTCGCGTTTCGTTCGTCCTGTGAGACGTATTACATTGAAATTAATTTTTTATTCTTGATACACTTATGAGGTTTTAATTCACCTGTACTCGTAGTTTTTGTACTCTACTTGATATTTACAATTGTTGGAATAATATGCGAGAAGCTGGTACTTGCAAGTTTGTTCGCGTTGGATTAAATGTTATATTAATTTCCAAGCTTTTAGCTTTGTATGTGATGTCCATTTTTTATCGCAACCTAAGATTTTCCTACTAGTAAAAGTTCCATTAAAATCGGCCTAGCTTCCTCGGAGATTACCCGCAACAGACAGATAAACGAAAATTGAGAACATTGAATTCTTGTCAAATATCAAATCTAATATTGTAGTCTAATATTTTAATGTTCATTTAATACTACAATTTATTTATTTCTGGATACTTAATCTATATGTATAAAAGCGAAAGGTCAGGTGACACGAAATTTCGAAAACCGCGGCACGTATTGAGATGAAATTTGGCAAGGAGTTATAGTTAGAAGACATCCGCTAAAAACGGATTGTTTGATAGATTCATATTAAGGAGGTGTGGATTAAGTGCTCGCGGACGAAGTTAGTTTGTTTTTAATTTTCCTACAGTCTTGTTCTAAACAAACTTAAGCTCTACAATGAAACGCTTAATAGTTCGTAAAAATGTATATTTCGATTAATTAATCATATGTTGATACCATGAAGGTCACTTGAGAGATCCGTTTTTTTTATCATAGTGCAGATATTCAATATTATTTATTTGTTAAATGTAAAGAAAATATACAAATGACGGATAATTCACCAAAAACTAGTACGTTTAATTGTAAGTATATTCAATTCACAATCTTTCCACAGTTTACAATCTCGCGAGGTAGATTACAATCTAACGAGTTTTACAACTTAAGGGTGGCATATATAATACAAAACGTAGTAGTTAGCAATTTTTAATTACATTTGCCATTGATTAAATGTAGAACTTCTAGAAGTAGAAATATAAGAGATTACTTAATTCTAGAGGATAATATAAGTGGAATATTGACAGGAAAAACCTTTTCACATAGAAAACAGTGAAAATTCCTTGAACTTTCCATTAATTTTTGCAACAATTCTGTCAACCAATTTTCTTGAATTGGTCTCAACACGTCTTCTATTGTTAATTTCGTTTTTATCATCACCTATATACAGCCTTCCTTGAAGCAGTGCATCATATATATATTTGTGATTAAAGTTATCCAATATGCTTGAATATTATAGTAGCATTATATTGCAGGAATTTGGACACTACCATATTATGGTAGTGTTTAAACTCCTGCAATCTAATATTCTACTAATAAGATACGTGATATTCTCTTAAGTATTGTACCTTAATTGAAAAATTTTGTGTCTCTTGTTAAAATTTTTATTTTTTTTATTTCATTATGACCAGTAGTTCCTGAGATTAGCGCGTTCACGCCAACAAACAAACTCTTCAGCTTTATATATTAGTACAGATAACAGTTGAATCGACAACTTCCTCCTTTTATGAAGTCGGTTAAAAGTAAATACAGTAGCCACTATAATGTCCCCCATAATCGTAAAGTATCGCAGAATATGAAAGATAAAGTTTACTAGGTGGAAAGTGCCAATAATCGGCCGTTTTAAGCGCCTGTGGAGGGTGTCGAATCTTTTATCAAAATATTGGGTTCTCTACCTACGAACTTAACTTTTATTTAACTTGCAATGCGTTCTATAATATTAAGCTAAATTTAAAAAAAAACGCTGGCACTCCGGGAGTCCCAAAAGAATAAAAAAGCTATCGTCACAGGTGTCGGTAACGGTGACATTAAAGTCAAAGTCAAGCGTTCGGTGACCATGACACTTCGCATTTTATTCACCCAAAAAGTATACATATGTATATACATAATACTACGCCAAATTATTTGCAAGTAATTACGAGTATAATATACAGGTTGACTGGTGAGACCCTATACTCGAGTACCTGATATTTGATGATCATATATGATGAAAAAAAATAATATTAAAAGTAAATTTCAATTAACTACTACGTAGATTAGGAGAAAGTTAACTAATTATGTACGGAACGCGTGGACATACTAGCGTGGACGCACGATGATGGTCCGATTTGAATTGAATTTGAAAATGCCATTTAATACACGAGCTAGAGGTAAGTAAAGTATCAGCATCAAAGGTCCATTTCGACTTTGCAATATCAAAAGCGCACTCAAACACGCCTAACGTTTCAAAAACCGATGGCTCCGTCCGTGGAGGCCATTTTCAGTAATTGATACGTACGACGCGTCGATACAACGACGCCCGTTTGCCAAGCACTTGTGATCTGAAGAAATGGCGATTGCTAAAAGCGCACATTTTTACCGCAATTAAAACCTGAATAAATGTTTTTAATCTATATACATATATGTATATATAAGGGGGCAAAATGGGTTTAACATATTAAAGACGCAAATGTGTAATTAAACGATTTTGTTTATAGACTTGAATTGTAATTGGTCTGATTTTTTACTGTATACAGGAGAAATATATACGGGACTATATGACACATGGATGTGTGTTCCTAAGGTAGACAACTTAATGCCTGTGTTATAGGTAACAGCCGCCTGTTATACACAAAGTTTTTTTTTAGAAATATATAAATACATACATATGGATAAATACACCCAGACTCGAGATGGGAATCGAGCCAACGACCCCCAGAGCAGAAGGCAGGGTCACTGCCCACTGCGCCAACGGGCCAGCCAACTGTAATATATTAATTTCAATAAATTATTTTACTTTGCCAATATTACTTAACTCTATATGAAACTTGGACCGTGTGTTTGGTGAATTATGGAACGCGGGCCTTTATGTTATCTTTGCTGATAAAGCAACGGGTAATCAAACCCTTAAATCTTAATGAATTAATGTACATTTGCCTTTATTTCAAAACTAGCTCTGCTCGCGACTTCATCACTTCACAAATTTTTTTTAGCTACAATTAGGCAAAAATTTTTTTTTTAAATAATTCATCGCGGTCTATATAGATACAGTCTATATAGATTCAATTTTAGTCTTCCTCGACAAATAGCCTAGCCTCTTCAGCTTTATATATTAGTATAGATATGTTACAATTATACACTTATTAATATACTATACAATAATTATACACTTATTAATATAATTATACGTTTATGTTTGTAGGGATTATCAGGAAAATGTGTATATTAAGGAATATATGTCAAAAAAAAACGGATGTGTCTCGACCTTTTTGATGAGAAGTATATTATGTACTAACAAATTTTACCAGTACCACAAGCGTAGCATTATTTAATACATTTGGTACCAACTATCTCCTAACCACGGCATCGCATCTGCTAAGTCAGCAAGCAATACTTTTATTCTGTAGGACGTTTTAAAAGTCTGTTGTTTTCTGTGCCTAAAAAGAGTTAAGTGTCCGGGTACCAGTACTTCTTTCTCACATGAGATCGGCGTGAAGTGGCGACAATGCTGTCACGTCTAGTGATTCTAGACACTTCTTACCTCGCACAATTCCCCTGTGGAATCAGCTACCAGCTTCGGTATTTACGAACGGATACGACTTCAAGAAAAGAGCATACTCATTTCTCAAAGGCCAGCAACGCATCTGCGAGCCCACCGGTGTTGCAGTGGTCTATGGGCGTCGGTAGTCACTTAGGTGAGTAACAGCTGCTCGTTTCCCCCCTTGTTATATATATGAAAAAAAAGGGCAATATTAAAAAAAAAACATTTTTTTATACATTTAATTATTTAAAAAAAACTCACGCATACACGTGAGATTTGAGTTTCGATGGTTGCCAAAAAGATTTAGACCACGTTTACATACACATATGTATATACAACTGTGTCAAAGCCTGTTCATGACGACGGTAAAAATATTAATTGTCAAATATTACAATTTCGTTCTACAAAGAATTGTAATTTTATATAATATGTAGCTTTAAAGAAGCATTTAGTACGCCAATTTAAGATTAGTTGCCGAATTTCGATCACCAGGCGATCTTTTGTTTTTATAAACGCGCTATAGTAGTAGTAGTTTTAATTTTAAGTAGCGCTATGCTTGTAGCTTGTAATTGGGCCGGCGCATCCGGTTACCAGTACCTCTTTCTTACATAAGATCGGCGTGAAGTGGCGGCAATGCTGTCACGTCAAGTGATAGTATTGTTGTCGCGTTTCGTTCGGTTTGTTAATTATTATTTAAATAAATGCCGTATTCTCTATTATCTAAAGAAAAGTTTACAAATTTCCTTATTAATACACTGCGGTTTACTATAATATCATTGTTTTAAAGAAAAAGTTTACGGATTTCTATATGATTTTATTAAGGCAGATATGCGTTGAATGCATTTGCCGGAACAATAAGAGATAATATTGAATACAACAATACCAGATTAGACGTTTAGATTAGCAGGAAAAGATTATCTCGCGTAATTCCGCTATTTAAATTGATATCTTGCACAACGCTTATTAATGTTTCCTGGAACCAAAACGCTACAAACTGTACTCTATAAATGTTTTTCATAGCATGACTTCTCAATTATATTCTTCCTTGCGTTTTTTTTTAATATTAGCCTTTTTTGGCCCAATGCTAGGCAAAAACCTAAAGGCCCTCTTCTTGAACGATCTTCGTCTTTCCTGGGCCGATCTCATCCACAACTTCCCCGCAAAGATATCAAAATCGTCGCGCCACCTCTTCCTTGACCTGCCGGGTCGTCGGCGGCCATTAGACGGCATCCAGGAAGTCGCGATATTGGCCCACCTTTGCGTGCCCATTCGGGCCACATGCCAGGGTCAAGGTCTAATTCCAAGGTCCGTTTAGATAGCAGAGCGTGTGGCTGTCAGGCGAGTTAAGATGGCCAACTACCGTCTAACGTCATCCCCGGAATGTCTTGAGGATGAGCTATAAAATGAGGCAGTTACAATAGATCTTACTGGTCGCAGTAACGATAGGGCCTCTTGGTCCGCCTCAAAAAAAACAAAAATCCTAAATGTCTCGCCAGTCAACTGGTATAGAGATACTAAGCTTGTTAAACTTTAACCATACTACCCTGACTTGCCTCTGAGTATATGGCTTAAAAATGTAGCCGATGTTATAACATTTTCTGTTATAGTAAACGGTCGTACGTTTTAAAAACAAAAATATTAACAATTGGCCCGTAGTCTCGCAATCCGATGTTGTTATCATAATAATTGAATAGCTTACATTACCATCGCAGCATAATACCCTCGATTTCCTTGTTTCGTTCGATAATATGGAAAATGACCATTAATGCAATCCATTCATACATAATTTATTTTATGGCGCAGAAACAACGACTTAGTAAACAATGAAATTTTGCTTTATTCTTTATGTAAACAGCGTTATGTGCACGCAATTTTAAAATACCCTTTTTACAACAAATTATTTAAGTTTTACTATTCGAACGTGAGTAATAACATTAACTCACTGCGAATAACAAACACAGTTTCTTAGCAGATGTAAAATTTTTTTGTACAGCATTTTATCATTAATATTATGAATTTCAACCGACTTCAAAAAAAGGAAGTTCTCAATGCGACGGTTTTTTTTAATGTTTGTTACCTCAAAGAGAGTTGATTAAAGATTTTACAAACTCTCGTGCTGTAGATTGTAAGGCCTTCAGTACAGTAACTCCGGGTGAACTATCTACTAACTATCAAAGAGTGTGTGTGAATGTGTGTGAATATGTTGGCAATTTTACATAATGAATTATGTAAAATTTATATCAAACAGTTGACGCGATTAATGAGTATATGTATGTATAATACCAAAGCCAGAAATATCTCTACGTGTTTGTACATTTTTGACTTTGAAGTCTACAAAGTTCTACAAAACCTTGTGAAGTTACATAAAGTCCCCGGCCACACTACATGATCATTCAAATGAAGCTATGCCTGATTCGGGCATAATAATCTATGCCTTCTGACGTGGTTATAAATTTTCCACATTCCTTTTAGAGCCAAAGTTATTACATAGATACATTTACTGAATTAAAATTGAAATTATATAACTAATTAATCGATGATTGTATATTTGAGTAAAGTCAATGATGTAAAACTACAAAGTTGTCACTGCCAAAAAAATCGATAAAAAATGAATTGTAGAAATCGTTAATTAATCAAAAATAAAACAACTGCTTGTTAAGTGTACTCTTATCATAGTTCTTTAACTACATATATTCTCATAATTATCCGACATCTAAATTGTTCGTGAACTTACATGTACTGACATAATGACTACGTTTAATGAAAGTTGAATTAAGAGGTTCACATTCCGTTGACACCCTACTCCCCCTTTAACGTGTGACGCAATCTATGTATAACCCAATTATTATCAACTTCTGCAAAGTATACGTTGATTGTTAATTCGTCATATCATTAATGTTTTTATTTTGTCGTTTTAAGGTTTCATGGAGAAGGAATTCAGCAGGGATAACGTAAAAATGCACGTGACATTACTAAATTCCAAATACAGGAACCGACAGAAGGGGATCGACGAAGATGGCGGTTCTGCCAAGAACAATAACAAACGGGAACCCTTCGACGGTTCTGAGATACTGTCGAAATTCGGCAGCTACGATTTTGGTGTAACTCAACTGAATAACATACATTTATCTCAACGAAAGTCTATGGGACCGGACGGTTTTTATCAGTCCACCTGCGTAATATCATGCAATTAATGAATAATGTCTTTAAAATTATTCTAATAAAAATAAAATACTATGTAATAAACATTAACCGTAATAAAGATGTCTATTAGTTTCATTGTGGTTTCTGTTTTGACCGGATCTCAGTCGCGACCACGGAGTCTACATAAAGGAGTAACATATCTACAGACCCTCAATAGCTCAACGGTATAAGATATGGACCGAAATCCGCAAGGTACCCGGTTCAAACCTCACCGCCGTTGGGGTATTGTCGCACCCACTTTTAATACAAGCTTTTAATTTTGGCTTAGTAGGAGGCCCCTTTCAAAACTAAAGATAGATTTATAGATCGTGGAGTAATTATTTCTTCATATTCGCCGTATACACTTGAATTTTCAGTAGCTTTGGATTTTGTTTCCTTCTTAGGATCTTTTGAAGGCATTTTAAACAAGTTATTTCCATGTACGTGATAATTATGTCAGTAAATTTCCTAATTTTTGTGAGTAATCCCCAGACTATTAATCTGAGAGAAAACCATACTTATGCCGGAGCCAGACATAGCTTCATTTGAATGATCATGTAGAGTGGCCTGGAACTTTGTGTAGCTGCGCCAAGTTTTGTAGAACTTTGTAATCTTCAAAGACAAAAATGTACCAATACTTTGAACTATGTCTGGCTCCGGCATTAGAGTATACATAAGGTTATCTAGCTCAATATACACTAAAGAATCATGGAGACGAGATAAAGGAGTAATAGAAGAATGATCATCGAAATGATCATTCAAATGAAGCTATGTCTGGCTGCGATAACATAAGGGTAACTAAAACTTTATTTACACATAATATTTTACGCAAAGTATTGAAATACGTAATAAAGTTTGCAAAATAAGTGTGCAATGTTGCCAACGAGGCTCATGAGAAATATGCTAAATTATAGTTAAAAATCTTGCCTAAACTATACTAAATGTACGTGACACTTTTAGGTAATACGTAAACGTATAATTACATGAACATATATCTGGTGGCCCGCCTAAATCTGTGTTCTTTACAATGTAGCCCGCCTGCTTCTAATTTTCTAAAGATGTGGTCCTTACCTACCAAAAGGTTGCGGAGCCCTGCTATAGTATATATTAAAAGTATTTCTCTGTGATTTGTGTGTGACTGCTTTTTCAAGAACGGTATATTTTTAATCGTTATTAGTATTCAAACAACGCTATTTAATTTTTCTTATCCATTATATTTGTCCGCCTTTCTCCTCGTCTGGAGTTCTAGTAACCAGTGATAAATTAACACTTAATTTGGATTTTTACAGGGAATATCAATTAATAAACATATAAAAATTTAAAACCTTAATAAATTAGACAAAACTTTAATTTGCAGAAAATTATTTAAGTTCGATGTTTATTGAACTATGCGAATGTGTAGATATCAGGCGCGGATCCACCGTGCTGGGCACGATGGCCCACGCTAATCGACTAGTGACGTCACACATTCACGGTCTATTGTGATCGCAAGCTTGAAAGTATTATATCCAATACCTTAGTAAAAAATCCATGTATCACAATCAAATATTTTATACACATATCCTTTGTAGGAATTCACTATACCGATCACTAGAAATTTCATACGCCGATTCGCATTTGGCTGAAAATCGGTGAAATATTGAGTGGCTGTAACCACTATCTTTGGTATAGGCTGCATCCGCGCCTGGCAGATAAAAGCTACCACTGGTTCGGAAAAGCCGAGCCACGAGAAGAGTCAGCAAGAAACTCGTTAGTCACTCTTTTAAAAATATTTAATCCCAAAATGAGCTTAATACATTTCCATGTTAACTGTAAAGTACAAAGCTGGAGAAAGTCAACTCCAACCCTTTGTCGCGGTACAAAATATCGATTCTGATGGGGGAGCAGGCGTGAACGAGCGTGAAAACCGTCCACATTCACGTTCACGCCTGTTAAGCGGAGCTTCACGACACTAATGTGGAGCCTCCAGAAGATATTATATGGAATTTTGTTTTAAGTTTACAGAGTGCTTTTTGACAAGCAGTCGCTTCATAATTCAATATCGCTCAATATGGAATACAATGAAGGGCGACGCAAAACCACACTTCTGTCAAAACCGCCATTATGACGCGATAACTTCAACCCTTATGCGGTATTGGTTCGTGTTTTTAACGCATCGTTCCGAGTAAATATTGATATGCGTTATTTTTCTTACTCTCCGCACGCGAATATTTGCTCTGCCTTAAAGCGATGGCTGTGTACGAATCTTTTTTTTCGTGAACGTGTAATGCTGTTGGTCAGAGTGACCTTCATAACGTCAAAGACCGGGGGGTTTGGGTTTTCAAACAACTCAAGGTTCAGCCGTTCGGGAAGCCCCGGGTGGGGCATATCGATAGTCGGTACTCCGCGGGTGCATGTGAGAAAGAGGTACTGGTACCCGGACGCGCCGGCCCAATTCGGCTACAAGCATGGCGCTACCTCTGATTAAAATATTTGATTTAAAAGAGTGTACAGGCTCTTTTAAATCGTCAAATATTTAAAAGCTACCACTGATTCGGAAAAGTCGAGCCACGAAAATAACCAGAAGCAAACTCGCTAGCCACTCTAAACAAAATAAGGTATAAACAGTATATATTTATTACTTTAAATCAGTTTATATATATATATATGATAAAAAGTAGTATGACGTTTATAATTTACAAAAACATTCATAATCCACCAAAGTTGCAATTTAACCTGTAGTATACTGATTGCGTATGTAAAAGGGTATCAAGATGTAAGAGTCATTTTATTCTAAGTATAAAAGCGAAATATTAAGATTAATGTTGGCAGCCATTACGTGACTGGGTGTATTAAAAGTAACGCAGGTTTCATTTCCTAAATGTTACCTATATTTAGAAACAAGATTTTTCTTGATAGTGTAATACTAATAATTCAAATGGGTCAGGAAAGGAAGGTGTGGTTGGATAAGAGAGAGAACTTTGCCCAGCAGTGGGACAGTAAAGGCTAATTAAAAAACAAAGTGAATTGTAATTGAAAATATGGATGTGATCTATGGATGTTTTTATAGGACACACACTCAAAAAAAATAAAAAAAAATGAAAATTTTACCTTTAAAATATTTCTATCATTGTCTACTAATATACACTGGCCCGTTGGATCAATTGGTAGTACCCTACCGCTCTGGGGGTTGTGGATTCGATTCCTCCCTCGTAGTCTAGGTATATATGTATATAAGTATTTATTTGTTCCTGATTTGGCCCACACTGCGGATGCTGCTGGATCTTTTGTACTCTATGTATTTATGTATGTATTTATATAATTAAAAAACATTTGTGAACTCTGCTGTTACCTGTATTAGGTTACCTACTTTAGGAACAAAAGATCGTGTATTGATACTCCTATGTAGATACTTATTTATTTATTATTATTGCAATAAAAAAGTATATAGTAGCAGTAAATAAGTAATTGATTGTCCAAGTTACAAGAATCAAAGTTGGTTTATTGTTTGCAAGAGTGGATTTACAAGTTTGATTGCTTTTCTGCTTGTAGTTTCGAAATCATTTTCCCAAGTTACATGCGGCCGATAAATTAACCGAAAAAACATATCGCACGCTTAATTATAAACTGACCTAACTCAAAAAAACTGATTTTTGGGAAAGCGCAAAAAAACGTTTTGACATTTACGACTTATTCCCCTTATAATTTAAATAAAACGGCATTTTTGCAACAAATTATGTATTCAATAATAGTTAATGAATTAATGATATGGAAATGTTATTTTAGTGATATTTTTATTATTTCTTCGTCTTTTAAACTAAAAACTTGTTTTAGTTAGAACGACAAAAATAGCTGTATCTCAGTATTGGATGGACATATCGAAATAGTTCTTAGATTGGCTGATAGAAGACGTTGAAACGAAGCTGCCTGTATCATTAACTCACTTGAGACTTTAAAACGTAGTTGAACGCCAGGCAAAAAAAACGTAATCTTTCGAGTCAAGCCATTAGGGACACCAGTGGGCCATTCGCTGATGTACCGTTTTGGACACGGGGGTCATCGGTGGGACGCGGTACATGCTAAAGTCGAACGCAAACTACAGGCATTTATAGAAAGCTAAGATGCTTCTAGAGTAGGCTGTGGGGCCACGAAGAATGGTCGAGTGAGCTTGGTTTTAATCATTATTCAAAGTCTTAAATATTATTTATAATTACCTGTGCCCGCGATTTCATCCGCGTAAAATAAGACAGGAATCGAACAAACGACCCCGGAGCAAAAGGCAGGGTCACTGCCCACTACGCAAACGGGCAAGTCGAGAAGTATTTCACCTTGCTTTATTTCACCAATCTTCCTATTCTACTTATTCTGCCACTGAGCCATAGAGGGTCTACGCACTGACTGCCTATTATGTATTATTTTCACGCCTGAACCTTCGATCGCTACGAAATGAATACGGATATAATCTGCGATAACAATGGAACCGCAAGAGTGTGATAAAGCTACCAGAGGCCTTTGTGATAACTTTCCAAAAGGGGCTTCGTAATAAGAAACACATTTCGACTTTTGTTCCCTTGTGACGTCACGAGAAATATTCGCTATTTGATATAACATTACGAAGTATTGTTGTATATCTTTCATCCAATTTTTCTATTCCAATGAAAGTTGGACGATTTTTGTGGTACTAGGTCTTAAGACTTAGTCCTTATTCGCACGAGAGCTTTTTTACAACGCGTTAAAAAAGCGTTCAAATAGATAATATGAACTCCCAAGTTTGTATTCACACGACAGCGCTTTTATAACTTTCTTATCTAGCAATGTTTTATTTTCAGCGCTACTATATTGAAATTCGAAAACAAAATGATTGTAAAAGTACTATTAGAGACAAGGCGAGTTTCCAGCGTTTCATATAATTGAGCTCTGCAATATTTAAAATAACAGTTTTTAATTCGCATCATACTACACTTTGTATTTTCTCAGTTGAATAATTTAAAGTTGGACGCTTCAGGGTCGTCGTCTGCGTTCATAATGGTTACATTTTTATGAAAATTTAATCAGTTTTCATGATAGAGCCTGTTGTTACTTTAAGTTAATCCATAACTAGTAAACACTTTTAGTCCGCCCTAGAATCATTTTGAGCTATCTACGCTCGAGATGTTTTTAAGAAAAATTTAATTATATTAGTTTTTAAGGAACATTTTTAGGGTTCCGTAGTACTACAAGGAACCCTTATAATTTTACTCTGTCTGTCCGTAAGGTGGTCCCCCCCTCACCCTAGCATTTTCAAACTATTAGGCGTAGAGACTTGAAATTTTCCATGTTGAAAGAACATGTTAAAAACTCATTAGGAAACTTATTTTGAACGAAACCGGACAACAACTTTTGAAGTTATCTAACAAATACGTTTATAACATATCAGATACGTAACCCTTCTATGCACGTCTTGACACGCTCTTGGCCATTTTTATTTTGCGTTTTTTTGCGTTTACGTTTTTTTGCGATTTTCCAAAAATCAACTTTTTTGAGTTAGGTCACTTTATGACTAAGCGTGCAATACTTGTATATGGAAGGTTTTGAAGTGTAATATAGTTAACTGCGCCGGTATAAGGTTGTTTCATCGTAATATCAAATTATATGATATACATATGAGGCATATTAGCAATTTTATTGTGCAGTATTCTTTACATGTTTAATGAAAAATATTGTTTATTTATAGTGTATCATTATTTATTTCCTAATTTCCCCAGAGGCAAACCGAGCGTTCAGAAAAACTTTATAAAACATAACGAAGTTTTTAACCTTTACCCCACCTCATGTCGTACTCTGTGTGCCTGCCTGCACGCAGAAGGGTTTAATGTCTGCTACTGTCAAATCCAACAATTAATTTATGAAATTCACAAGGTTTTTCATTGAAACCATAAGAAGAAGAACCTATTTTATTGCTATAATTTTATTGCTCGTATAGCGTTTTTTTTTTAAAGAATAGTACAAAAAGTAAACTTTGCGCTATGCCTAGTACCCATGTTACCCATAGAGCTTTTTTAACCTTAGATGACCTTTTTGTGATTTGACAATTGACATTATTATATTCGAATGAAATGTTTTTCAAATACTTTATCAGAACCAAATCATTATAATACTGCTTTTTCTTATTTTTCCCATGTGAGCTTTTTTCTATTCCATCTTATTCAATTTCTATTTGTAAAACCTTGTAATTAGCTATAATTTAACCTCTTTACCTTTTTTGTTTAGATTTCTGTTGTAGCTGTAAGTTTTCCTTGTAAATTAAAATAAATATGATATGTTATTACTTAGTATGCTTGTATGATACATAATTACATACATCGGTTCCACGCGGAGAAGCAACGAGGATTTTGGTGGCGTTTCTGCACCCAATCGCAAGTTGATTTTTGGAGAAGAATATAGCCTTTCAAACTGAAGATTGTTT
Organism: Charaxes varanes; assembly: GCA_024363005.1. Taxonomy (NCBI): domain Eukaryota; kingdom Metazoa; phylum Arthropoda; class Insecta; order Lepidoptera; family Nymphalidae; genus Charaxes; species Charaxes varanes. The sequence continues at coordinate 814,281 of JANCMC010010975.1, read as the reverse complement.
GATATAACAAGGTTATATTCATAAAAACTTCATAAATATTCACAGCCGAAATTAAAGTTCTCTATAAATTTCTTCAATTCTAGGTAAAATCTCATCAACATCAGAACAGTAATTCTAATTTTTTTTCGACAATCTAAAAGAAAAGGAATATTTGCATTTTAATACATTAGGTATTTTATTCGTATTTATTATATGAACTTACAACTTCGAGTTATTGCGTCCCTTATTATTCGAAATCAATTTATCTAATAGCTTAGGACTCTACCCTATTTCGCCATATTCCTATATAATGACGCCTTGAAATGAAATGATAAATATAGTAGTTTGTTATTTGATAACCAGTACGTATCCGTTCCCTTGCGAATCCTTTATTTTAGGATGACTTCATAGGCAAAGGTTCATGACCTTACAAATGCAAATTTCAAAAAGTGTCCCTGGCACAGATTGCGAGTTCTGCCGTTAATTTTACGAATAAGGTATAATAACGTATTACAATTTACATGTAGTAAATTTTCTAATAATTCTATTAATTATTATTTTCTAATTATACCTAGAATTTGTTTTATAAAATAATAAATGTAAATGTGTAGGTTAGTAAAGTTGAGAGAAAAAAGATATATTAGCTACAAGAAAAAAGATTCTGAGCAGTGGTAAATTCATCCTTCCTTCAGCCTTATGGAGTCCGCTGCTGGAAGTAGGCCGCCTCCATGGATTTCCACAAAGATCTATCTTGGGCCGCTAATGTGCAGCGGCTCCCTGCGAACCTAACCAGATCGTCCGTCCACCGTGTCTCCTACACGGTAAAGCCATCCGTCAATCCATATAAATATATTTTTTATTTTAATTTATATTTTAATATATAAGGTCTTCGCTTTATGAGAAAGACTGATCTACATCGAATAACAATAACCATATATGAATCACAGTCACTCAACGAGCGAGATAAAATTCGCAATCGGAGGAAATTCGCAAACAAACTAGGTTCATCCACATTGTCCTCAAATTTAGCAAATCGAGGTGGCAATGGGCAGGTAGTATAGCCACACCCTCCTCCATATAAACTGTAATTGTGCAAATTTCATACTCCTACGTTTGCGCAATTTTCGTAAAAATGGTACTGATAGTTTTTAATAGTTTTGATACTTCATCAATTAATATATAGATTAATATAATATGTTCGCTATTACATGTTATATTATATAAATTAAATATAATCCGGATTTTATGTCACTTGAAACGTCGATACCTAAACCTTTACACTTGCATCTTTGCGAAACCTTTATGTGGCTTAACGGCTCTTTTCTAACGTAAAAAATATATCGTAATTTTAAAATAAATAAATAATAAATAAAAATAAAAACATAATCTGTACCTTAAACTCTGCTAGATTTATATTGAAACTGAGATATAAAAGAGCTTATGATAAAACGATAACAATTAACGCATATTTAAGTGTGTTTTAGGTGTTAAAAATTAAAATTAGCCTGCCATAAAGAATAAAAGGTACGGTCTGTAGTGTATACATGGAGGAGGGTAGTTGTTCATAAGACTATAAATGCATAGACAATCGGTTATGCGGGAGAGTTCTGTTACGACCGTTGACTGGGTAACAACTATCTAAGTACATTGTGACCAGTGTGATTACGACACGGGCATACACCAATTTGGTGAGATATAATTCCAGTAAATATTTAATAATATTTACGTAGTATCAGTGGATACTACACGGTCCTCGAGAAGTTTTACCCGGAACTCTGGAGATAGCACGAATGTCACGTTTATCAATGGAAATTTCAAGAGCATTAAATATGGTCGATAATTATTGGTAAATTAAGTGGTATATGGTCGGTAAATTTATTACGTATGTTATGTAACAGGTAAAAATATATCTATTTTTTTTTTCATTAAAAGTATACAAGCAATCTTATTGGGATTTATAGCGTAAGTATATAAATATAATGTTTATTTATTGATATGCTTAGGAATAATACTTATTTTATTTAACAAGGGGCACCAAGCAGGCGGCATTCACTTGAGTGACTACCGACGCCTATGGTCAACTGCAACAGTAGAGGCCTCGCAGATGCATTGCCGGCCTCTGAAAAATGAAACAACTTCCCATGCATTGATAAAACATTTGGAAGTAGGCATTAAAAAATCGTTTTAATAATATTTCCACATGAATAGGCAGACTAAATGAAACAGCTGGCACAAAACTGCAAGTGACATCATTGCAACTTCCACAATGCCTTCCCGAACCGTCCTCATCTAGTTTTTGTTTCTGCTGTCATTGTCCTGGAAGACGCAGATGCTACCGAAAAGCTGCGTCCCATTCATGGTTTAGTTCTAGGGTTGCCATGCGAGTGAAATTTTAAAATATTTATTGAAATAAATAAAATTTGTAAAAATAGACTCCCTATTTGCAAAAAAAATCAATCCATAGCACTATCTTCGTCTAACTGCAGCAGGAGTTAGCTATCTCGCTCACTATGTACACTAGTGCCAGCCTCAATTATTTGGGTTGTCGACGACCCCGATCAAACACCTCGCTATGTCGCTCTTCATGTATCATCTGTCCGCAACAGTAATAATATTGCATATTAAAAAAAAATTAGCATTCGCACACTATCCTCTATATAAACCATAATGATGCTCAACTTCATGCTCCTCCGTCCGCGCAATTAATGTAAAATGGTACCGAAATTTTTCGGATCACATATTAGACTTTTAGATACACAATATACAGATATAACTGACAAGTATACATTTTATATTCACCTATATAATATCTATAGATGTATAGATTGACTTTCTCCAAAAGTAATTTAAGTTTGGTTGACTTTTTATTGAGATCTATTACTGTGCCCCCTATCCCGTTTCCTGTGATAAAGTTTCATTTCCGCACCATAAAATGTTAAGGCTTGCACATGGCGGTGGTTTAACAATATAAAAGAGATTTAGCACCTTTTGCGAGAACAGGAAAACTGTTGTTTTCAGAATACGACCATGTTATGTAAATAAATAATAGTAATATATGTATATAGTCCTTTAGGCTATTTAAATATACTGGTAACATTTATTATATAGACTCGGCAGACGTTGTCTTGCCCGAACCTAAAAATCTTCAAAAAATACCGAATTCAGTTACGGGAACGCTGCGACCTCGCCGTTCGTGTCACTCTACTTTGTTACTCCACGGTAAACTTTAGAAGCCGTCCGTGTCACTCTACATCGTTACTCCGCAGTACTCTTTAGAAATTCCGAACAATTAATGTTTTAATTAATTTAATAACGCAATAAATTGAACAAAATAAAGCCTAAATTTAAAGTTTAGATTACATGACTTAATCTACGCTCTCAATAAATGATTTATTTTGTCGAAAAACAACACGTAGCAAAACTAATTTATAACATAAATAATTATGCGTATTTTATACCCTTGCTTTTATTAAATGTTACATAGTATAAAATTCATGTAATCCCTTACGATCTTATTCCTTTATTATTATTAAGAAACCTCTGAAATCAATAATAAATAATATAAATAAATTTATACTTATACTTCTATTAAGTGTACACGTCCGTCCATGTATTCCCTCATCATCATATTCTAATAAAATATAAGCGGACCCGGCAGACATTGTCCTAAATGAACGTCTCCTTCTCAATCCCGTTCCCGTTTCTGATGTATAGACTTAATTTCTTTTAATATATTGTTGTAAATAACATGATATATATATATATATATATATATATATACATATATACAGCTACAAAAGTATCCAGTACAAAGTCCGTCTAATCTTTCATCAACGGCTTAATTTGTTGACACACAGCATCAAAACTGTTTAAGTGGTCTAGGTGTGACAGAGTTTCAAACTTTATAATATTAGCAAGGAAGGAAGGATAAATTGAAAGGAGTAAGGAAAGAGGCAGGGTCAAATCAAATTTATTCGCTTATAGTTTTATGACACTTGTGCAAGTCATTTTGGCATTTTTTTTAAACAGTGTGTGATATTCTGATGATAATATTCGACTTAAAGATAGAGTTCACGAGGCTTCCCTGATCGGGGAAGAACCCACAACAAACTCAGTCGGGTATATATCGCTATCACCATTGCAGTGTTTGCAGATGTTACAGGAATTATTCGCAGTTTATATTAGACTAGCTGTGCCCGCGATTTCGTTCGCGCAAAATAAGGTAAAACAAAATAGATTCAATTTTAGCGTGTTGATGTATAGCCTAATAGCCTTCCTCGATAAATGGGCTATCTAACACTGAAATATTTTTTCAAATCGGACCAGTAATTCCTGAAATTAGCGCGTACAAGCAAACAAACAGACACTTCAGCTTTATATATTTTTTTTTATGTTACAAGTGGCAGGCTTGCAGGCAGCAGGTAGCTAAGTGCCTACTGACATTCATGGACATCTGGACGACCAGGAGTCTAGCGAATGCGTTGCCGGCCTTATTAACGAGAGAATGATTTCTAATACATGCATAGAAAAGAAAGAAAGGTGATGGCACATCAAGGGGATCCCGATTAATGTCACTGAATGATATCAGTTATGATATCATAGAGATTGTGGGATTCCGGTAATGGGGTCAGACGGTAGACGGTTGTCTTAACTCGCCCAACAGGCCATATTCTACAATTTAAGCGGACCCTGGTACTAGACTGGGATAATGCTAGGTAGAAGTTAGTCTGTCAATTTATTTAATGCGTCTTTCAACGATATACGAATCTCGCATTTGTTTTATAAACATTTCCCTTAAGTTTTCTGGACTTTAACATTAATAATGATTTATTTTTTTATTCCTGATAATAAAGGTAAACAAGTCTAGCGAAACGGTAGGTATTATGTTAAAATAACACAAAGCTGAGTTTAGCGGACTCGAATACCGAATACATAGTATATTAAATATAAAAATCATTAAAATAATGTAAATTTTATAAATATGGGTAGTTTACTATTTGCTTGTTACATAATTTTTAACATTTGTTTTACACTTGGCCGGTTACATAATTTAATACACGATGATAAACAATGCGATATTTTCGCACATAAATTGCACAGCTATTTAAGTAAAAAGTGTTATACGAATTATCATGTAGGTATCTACTTTGTAATAACCTTTGTAGAGTCCAAGGGTGCTTACATTATTAAACAGGTTTTCGGCACAGAAAAAATCTGTGCAGTTCGGTACCGATTCGTACAGATACGATATAACTTTTACTAACAATTGCACGCCATTGTATGGCAGATTGTGTATGATGTATCCATAATCTTTGCAAATAAATGATTTTGATTTTGATTTTTACAAACTTTGTTTTACATCTTTTTTTTCTAAACAATATTATGAAGAAAGATAAAAAATACTCTATTAATAAACCATTCATAAAAAATCAATACAACTAAAGCTATAACTGCTGCACCCATTTCAAATAATAAAAGAGTTTTGTTATAAGGTAAACTACTGAAGTAACTTACAATCTTAATAATAATACCAAAAAAGTAAATTTTTTCTCTTTTTCATCATACCATTTTTCTTACGCGTAATATTTTTCTCTTTCTCGGTGGCTCGGACTACCCCAACTATTATTATTATTATGCCGGAGCCAGACATAGCTTCATTTCAATGATCATGTTGTGTGGCCGGGGACTTAGTGTAGCTGCGCATTTTGTAGATCTTTTTAGTCTTCAAGGACAAAAATTTACACTGACTTTGAACTATATTTGGCTCCGGGCTCCGGCATTAGGCGTGTCCGAGACGATTATATTGCGCAATATCAAGTATTGTGCAATATTATTTTCCGTATAAGGTTAATATAAAGATTATGCAATGATTGATCAAAAGTTTGAGCGATTTAAGACATTATTGCACCATATTTTTCATTGCATCGTGTAGGCTCATTGTTGCGCTATATTTTCTAACACTAACCTTCACTGACAGTGTTCCCTCCCCTGCCTAGACAAACCTGGTATTATCCTACTACTGCGGCTATAGATGTCCTTTCTAATAATGAACTTATGATAGTTCTTGACAAGCCAAGGTCTTTTAGTTTTAAATTCGCGAATTAATACATATAAATAAGGAAACGGGCACAATGCTGTTGAATGAAAACGCTTCTTAAGCTATGATTGTTTGAAAGGGGCGTTAAGGTTGTGGGGTGGCTAATGTATAGATTGATGTCTTTGATTTTATTAATCACGTTAAGCATCATCTTGATAGAGTCTATTTCCTAAGAGCCTAGCACGAACATTCTCGATAGCTTGACTTACTTTTACGTTCGAAAACAAACGTTGACGGTATTGGCGCTAAGTAAGTTGAATGGTTTTTCCCATCTCAAAAAATGTCCAACGCGCTTAAATAACTTGTCATTCCAAAATTACATATACGGCACTAATTTTCATGTGATGATGATTAAATAGTGCAGTAATATTTAACTACCAAATTATTATGTATATCATTTATTTAAATATCTTACTCTTACATACATTTTTAAATATTAGTATAAAAATATAACATTTATAAATATATAAAAAATAGATGTCCGCCGGCAGCGGGGCAAGGATCCAAGCAACCGGTGGTTAGGGCTCCAGATTGAGAAACTTCCTCACAATACGTGCTTTCCGGTTCTAAGCGAAAATACTTCAATTTCGACCGGTTTTGTAGTAAATAATGATAAGATTACTGCGTACTTGAATTAAAAAGTTGTTTTTCGTTTGTTTCTCTCCGCCATACACAGAGTGCAAGAACCTTTATCTTTAAAAAGAAAGCTTAACTGTTTATTAAATCAAATAAAAATATATTTTACTAGCTGTTACCCGCGTCCGTGTAAAATAGGATGAAAAAATAGATAAAATTTTACGTGATGATACATAACCTATAGCCTTCCTCGATAAATGGGCTGTCTAACACAGATATAATTTTTCAAATCGGATCAGCAGTTCCTGAGTTTAGAGCGTTCAAGCAAACAAGCAAACTCGTCATCTTTGTATATTAATATATAGATTCAGATAGACTTTTACAAGCTCATTTGAATTTGAATTATAATAGACTTAACAGTAAATAAAAAAATAAATATATATACAGAGTATTATTATTATTTCACATTATACGCTATTGATTTTTTTTATATATAATAAGGGGCAAACGAGCAGCCGGTTTTCACCCAAATGACTACCGACGCCCATGGACAACTGCAACACCAGAGGACCGCAGAAGCGTTGCCGGCCTTTGAGAAATGAGTATGCTCTTTTCTTGAAGCTCCCTAAGTCGTATCCGTTCGGTAATACCGAAGCAGGCAACTGATTCCACAAGGGAATTATACAAAATACACTATACACTAAACATTTGAAGACAGTCACAAAAACGAACAAAAAATAAAATAAAAACTAAAACACCTTTTTTCAAAAAAAGAAAAAACAAAAAGAAAATAAATCAAAATCATCAAATAAAAAGTAACACACAATATATATGTATATTTAATTGTATTTATACGGTCTAAAATGTTAGTCTACATTAGATACTAGCGGATCTGGCAGACGAAGTCCTGCCCGAACGTTGGCTAACATACAATTGAAAATACACAATTATAGTATTAAGCATTCAGTTTGTAATCTATATCTATACTTAATACATAAATATTAAGAGTTTGTCTGTTTGTTTGCTTGAACGCGCTAATCTCAGGAAATACAGATCTGATTTAAAAAGTTCTTTCAGTGTCAGATAGGTCATTTATCCAGGAAGGCTATAGGCTATATATCATCATGCTAAAATTTTTCACGTAATTTTAAGCGAACGAACTTATAGGTATCAACTAGTAAATAATAATACAGTCAGGCATCTCGTCGGTTTAAAGTCGGTTGTAAAGCGTATGAATTCCTTTTCACATTATCGAGGGAAGGTAAAGAGTAAAGTGAAGAGGTCGGCGCATGCGCTCGCTCTATGGAACGGCGCACACGTCACGCTCGCGTTCGCCCCGCGAGCGTCGCGTGCGCAACATGGGCAGAGTTCACACCGGTGCAACAATATATACACTTTTATACTACAACTAGTAGACAAGGCAGACGTTATCTTACTCGAATGTCAAAATGGATAAAAAGATAAACTAGACACCGACTGAAGCCCCATCTTCCGGGCTGATTTATGACTCTAAACCATCCAGGGCGCCACCCAAAGGCAGACAAAAAATTCATTCAAATCAGTCCAGTCTTTTAGATGGAGTTCATTGACATACATACACACGTACAGTAGAAGTAGATATATAAAGATATACATCCCAGTATCCCTAGTACAAGCGTGGATTTCAATCCATATGTTTCAACATAGGTCTTAATAAACAACGCCCCGCGAGCAACGCATCGCGTGCGCAGCGTCGGCCGGGTACACATCGATGCAACAGTATTTAGACTTTTATACAGCAATATACACACCAATACCCCTAGCTCTTACTAGGATAGTGTAGTATGCATAGAAATATAGGCCGTATACACTAACAGCAATACCCTTGTAGGAGTGAGAATAGAAACATAGGTTTTAATTAATAACGCCCCGCGAGAGTCGCGTGCGCAGCATAGACCGGGTACACACCAGTGCAAAAATGTACGTCTTTTACTCAACAATTAGGACTTATGCTTGCAATGTTACAAAAGTTACTAAGTACACAATTTGTGACTTACGTTACTGCTTAGCGCACATTGCATATACCTAAAGTAATTCCTGAGCAAATCTCGATCGAATATGTAATTCGGAGTAAACATGGACGAAGCCTCAATCACAGTTGATTGAGGCTTCGTCCATGTTCGTGCTGTGCTGATAAGTGCCTTCTCTATCGTAGCAGTACCATAGAGAAGATATGGCAGGCTTTAGTAAGCCTTCAATTAAGTATATTTTTCTCAGATAAGATTGGCGTTTATGTCGCATTTCGTTCGGTTTGTAAAAGTACTCGATGACCCAAATTGTTTCTTAAAGGCCGACAACGCATCTGTGAGCTTCCTAGTGGAACTGAAGTGTCGGTAGTTAAATAAACCGTCCGCCACTAATAATATAAAAATAACAAACAAGTCACATACATGGCAGTATGCAAAGTACTCTTAGTATGAGTGTTGACAGAATACACGAGGATATTGACATTTTTCGCCGAATTCTGTCGCTAAATTTAAATTCCACTTACGGAAACGACTTTAGTAGAAAGAGCATAATCATTTCTAAAGGCCGGCAACGCATCTGCGAGCGTTTGGTAGTACAGTCGATAGGTGTCAATAGTGACTAACGTGCCAACTGCCCGTTTGCCCCTTGTTATTTATTATTATTAGTAGATTTTTTTAAAATACTATCATTGTAAACGTGGCCTTACAAACACCTACCTATGTGTAACTGTCTCTAATTGTTTTTGGGGGGCGATATACAGGACTGTAAGACTTACTGGGAGTCCATTCATGGTCCACTGGTTACGTGTATTATTACTTGACATGGGCATGGCTGTCCAATGACCATGGAGATAGGTCAAGTTGTATGAACGAAATAGGATTTAGTGGAAAAAAGGTATATTGAGGAGATCTAGCTTAATCGGTGATCGGCATTTAAGTCGATCGGTAGGTTAGGTAGATCTTATCGCGGCAGATTTATAGATGGGCAACCAATTCTAACACTGGTTTTTAAATATTCGGTCTCCTCCATGTTTCGGAAAGCAAATAATAACAATGGGTCCCGATTAATATAACTAAATGACATTATTCGTGAGATTGAAGAGATTGTGGGGGTACCAGGAATGACATCAACGGCAGTCGTCTTAACTCGCCCCACAGCCACATCCTCTGCTATTTAAACCCTGGTACTAGACCAGGATAACGCTAGGAAGCAGAAGAGGATGGCCACTTCTTTCCAATGACCATCAAGGAGATTAAGGAGACAGTACAAGTAGTATAACTAAATAAAATTTAGAAGAAGAAAGTATGAAAAGAAATGTTTCAACGTCGCAAGGCTCTAATCGGCGTCTTCTAAGAAATTGACCCAGGCACTCTTTCTAGAAGATATTTTTGAAGCTCTCATATTAGAAGATTCTTCGGGGTTAGAAAGTGTGCTAGTTTTCGGTAGCTGTGGTTGATGTAAGACGAGTAATTTATTTATTAATCTCTATCTATAAAATATATGTAGTTGAAGAATTTGTTTGTATGTTAACTTGAAAGCGTTAATCTCAGGAACTATGGGTCCGATTTGAAAAATTCTTTCAAAGTTAGATAGCCCATTTATCGAGGAAGGCTATATATATTTATTATATATTTATTGATAATTTGTTAACTACAAACTTATATTTAGTGTATTAATTTAGTGGAACGCACTTTTCCTGTATCACAGTTTCTTTTAACTAGCACAGGAATAAGGGTCCTAACTCAATTGTACCAAATGTAACAGTTTCTTAAATAAATAAAATAAATAAATAAAATAAAAATAAATAAAATAGGCTATATATCATCACGATAAAATTTTTCACCTAATTTTACGCGTACAAAGTCGCGGGCATAGCTAGTACCTAATAAGTATACTCTTTGAGTACGGCTGATACAAAATCATATTTTTCTATAAGTAACAGTTGTATGATATACAGATTGACAAATAAATTTTATATACCAGACCAGCCCGGGGAAGGGAACCCGCAACCCCGGATCAGAATGCATACTTGGCAATAGCGATCACAGGACAGTGAATACCGAAGTTAAGGCACGTTCACACTGGTCTTAATGTATACTTTTCATAGAAATACAAACGTAAACAATTTTTTCTCTCCCCTACGATCGCAATGTTAAATCATCGAACGGTCAATGCGCATTGTAATTATTATTAGACGACAGCTGGTATATTATCGCTAGTATCACAGAATTTGAATCTTACCACCTCGTTATAAGGGCTCGTTTTTTAGCTTACATTAAGGGTGAACACCCTAAGCAGTAATTATTTAACACTATAGTGGAAGGGGTTGAAAACAACTGTTTGGTAAGTATTTACGTGTGTTTGAACTGGTTTAGAGGTTTTTTTTGTCTTAAAAGTACACTTGTAACAAGGGTCTGTACCCAGGTTTCTTGTTAACTTGACCAGGTTTTAATAATTAATGTGATAGCTCAGTAGAACAGTTATTGGCGCGTTAACGGTGTTCACTACTGTCAGCAATTTAGATATTTAATACAAATCTTTATAATTGTGTACTGAATGCTTGTTTAAAGCTATATACTATATAAAATACTCATTATTTGTGCAACGATATTGTTATATTTGTCAATTAAGTAATATACTTACGGTCGACATGACTACGCTTTGACACAATCTTATAGTAAAATGTATACGTGTGTGTGTAAATCGTTTGGCATTGGTGTGCGTGCGGTTTTATATTAATAATTTAATATATTAACAATGGATATTTTATAAAAATACTATCATTCGCACACCACCTTCTATATAGACAATAATTGTGCCACGTACCTCTCCGTTCGCGCAATTTTCGTAAATGGTACCAAAAGTTTTTCCTTCACACCTTAATATAATTATTATAGATTGAGCATAATCTACTCTTTTATAAACACACGCAAGGATAGTGAAGAGAGAAGGAGAGAGAGAAGAGGAATTTCTGGGAATTCCATGGTTTCACGGTGCCGGGTCCATCGCGTTGCAGAGGAAGGAACCATAGCAGTGCCCTCCACTCGAAAGTGCTTCATCATTTTGGATGACAGTTCCTACTTAAAGAAAATTTGGTAAGGGTTATTGTTAGAAATTAACGTAATGTATAACAAGCAAAAATGAACCTTTTAGCTAATTGAAGTGCAAACGACATTCGACCTTAGCGTTGCAAACAAGTTGGGCATCTTGGTCGACTATACATACGTACATGTATATAGCCCTAATACAATGGTTGAAACTTATAAGAAATGTTGACGTCATTTTATTAAAAAAAGAAGATGGCACCTGAGATGTCCTTTAGATATATATTACTTATTATTTTAATAAATGACAAGCTCTTGACAATTGTTTTGTATTTTAACAAAAACTTAAAATACAAACAATTGTAATAAAAAAACTTACACTGGCGATTTCAAAGAAGTGAAAACTAACAAAAAAGCAAAAAGCGTGAAACTCGCGCCATCGTCACCGAATGCTCGACTTTGATGTCACCGTTACCGACACCTCTGACGATTTGTTTTCACTACTGCAAGGATTCCGGAGTGCCAGTGTTCGTTCTTTTAAAGTACACATATCATAATATACACTTTATACACATAGCTCATGTAAAACGTTCGATGAGGATGATGCGAATTCAATAGTTTTTCCCCCATCTGGAAAAATGCCCAACGCGCGCCTAAAGGTGTTTTCACTTCAAAAGCTCGTAATATATATTAGATTTTCTAGTGGACATCTTGGCTTGGCTAAAACGCTGTCGAACTAAATGAGACCTAGTCATATCAAAAGCTGCTTAATAGTATCCAGAAGAGCGAACTTCGGTTTGCAAATCAATATGAACAAGATTATGACTAACCGAAGGTCGAATAAAAGCGCATTTTCTATTTAAAAAAAAAAATACATTATCGCATGACTCCGAACACGACCTACAACTATACAGCCTAATAGGAAACACGAGAAACCGCAATTATGTGACTCGGCAGTTCGATAAATATTCTAGGATGTATGCGATCATATCTGTGCTACTGCCGAGTCGTATGCATCATAACCGAAAAAAAAAAAAATTATACGCGTTCAGAAATAGACAACATGTCATTCTATTCTTTGTAATTTGGCGCGAACTATAAAGAATCGAATCTGTCATTGTTTTATTTTCATACTTTGGCTTTATATGTATGAAGTTATAGCGCGTTGTCTCTAAAATTTTAAACTTCATTGATTTAAGCCAAGTATTCTGAAAAGAGTAGACAGCGAGTTCCTTGCTAATTCTTCTAGATCAGCCTAAATTTTCCCAATCGATGTACGCATATAAAAAGTTTTTTTTGTGTGGTTCTTGCTGTTTACCCTAGCTTACTTTGATTCAACTTACTTTTATCATAATTGCGAAACTACTTATGAATCATAATTTCATCATCGCCGAAGCCGGAGCCAGAGGAACTTAACTTAGCGATCGACTCAAATGCCGACCACCGATTAGGCCACGACCTCCTCAATTACTTACTATAATTTTAAAAAGTTATTCCAAATTTTTATGACTATATAATATATTTTATCTAAAACCTACTAACTGCATTTTCTTATCGACATTACTCTTATAGACTAAGAGCCCCTGAACAACCAGACTTACGGTATTTTGTAAAAACTAAATATAAATTAACATTCACAGACCTTCAGTGCCGTATACCTGCCAAAGCCACGATCACTCGAACTTCATAATGGCCCATGGTTCTTACCTGTATAGAGAGCATGCACTGACAAACTTTCAGCGTTTACAAAATAACGGTAAGTCTGGGTGTTCAGGGGCTCTTAGTTTATTAATAAATCATAGACATATTTGCAAAAACTTTCAGAACAGCTATCCATTATGCGAGGCGTGATAAATCAAATAATATCGCCTTTTGTTAGTTTCTAACTTAGAAAAAGGAAAATCGTATACAAATGTATTCTGGCAGAATAAAGAAAAATAGAGAATGAAATGTTTATAATATTTCGACAAACTTCAAAAATAGACGATGCTTAGTCTGATCAAGATCCCTAGTAGTCTTTAATTTTTTTTACTGTGATCCAATTACATCTAACGTCATCTCGTATAGACTTAGTGTTACTGTTTTGCTCCTAACGTTACCACTAACTAATGCTAATGAAACCAAATTAACCCGCCTCATAACAACTGCGCTGACCTCACCTCGCTCTTTAATAACTGTTAAGTGTAGAATTAGCAAATCTAATTACTTTACATACAGCAATCCGTATAACACCGCAAATATAATATTGAATAAGTTAAATAATAAATCTATACTATATAAATATAAAGAATCTATACTAATATAGAAAGCAGAAGAGTTTGATTGTTTGCTTGAACGCACTAATCTCATGAACACAAAAATTTTTTTAGTGTTAGATAGCCCATTTATTGAGGAAGGCTAGTAAATAATAATATTACATTTTTAATCATTTATTTGTGATCAATTATTTAATGTATTATATAAATTCGAAATAAATAAAATGATATAAATATAAAAAAGTCGCCAAACACAATTACATGAATGTAAACAATTTTTATCAAATGACATTATACTAATTCCTAATTGTTGTAAAATATTGTAACATGAATTTATAGAGGCGAATGGAGAACCTGTGGCCCTAGCACGAACATTTCGGACCGTTCGAGTAGAAGAGTCGACTGTATTTAGAATCAAATTCGTATTAGGATAATACGCAGCGGTCGGTAACGGTCACGGTGTCGTGACTACATAGATTTGGCCCTACAAGCGTACATTGTTAAAAATGTTTTTACTTAAAAAAAAGTTGGTTGGCTGTAAAGCTTATAAAAAACTTTGTGCATCTTTGGTATTCCTGAAAATAGGTTGTAATGAATTTTTTAAGCTCCTAAGTGAGAAGACCTTCCAAAATGTATCGGCATCGTGACGCAACACTTCATTCTGTCCGCACTCCTATAAAAAAGTTAAAATCGTTTTATATAACGAGCAGGTGGCATTCACATAAGCGACTACCGGCGCCCATTGACAACTGTAATACCAGAGGACCCGCAGATGCGTTGCCGGCCTTTGAGAAATGAGTATACTCTTTTCTTGAAAGTCCCTAAGTCATAAACTGACCGATTATGTTTTTGGTCTAAAGTGAGTTAATGATACAGGCAGCATCATATCAACGTCCTCTATCAGCCAATCTAAGAATTATTTCGACATCTCCATCCAACACTGAGATACATCTATTTTTGTCTTTTTAACCAAAATAAGTTTTTAGTTACAAAGTCTCACAAGTAATAAAGTATAATATAAAAGAACATTAAAATCACTTCATGAACTATTATTAAAATGCAAAACTTGTTACTACGATGTCGTTTTTATCGAATTATAGACGGAATATATCAAAGATGTCAAAATGCTTTTTGCGATTTCCCAAAAATCAGCTTTTTTGAGTTCGGTCAGTTTAATATAAAGAGTGCGTTACATTCATCATCATAATCCATACAAATGTACCACGACATACCTGTTCGGTTAACTCAACAAACTGCCTGAAACTCCCACACTCTCTAAAACTCGCTCGTTTCGTGGCCCCACCACTCTGGCTCCCACGAAGTCCTATATATCACACACGACAAACACAAATAAGAGATATAAATTTTGGTCCATTTTAAACAGTTATCTGGCTGTGATTGCGACCGTTTGAACGCGTGATTTAGGAACGTTTCCACTTGCTAAAGTATAACGAGGCCCCTACTAATGTCGCGTCGCCGAGTGAGGGATGTTCCCGTTGTTAAAAGATCGCTTTGAACTAATTCGGTGTCTCGGAATACGAAGTAATTTGGAAAGTGGTATATAAGGTGCTGAGGCAAAAGTGGATGATGAGCGACGTATACATTTGATTATAGTCTCATAAATACGTATGTTTTTTTTCTTTTCTGGAGTGCCTACTGTCGACCATTGTAATAAAACTACAGGATCCATCCATTGTTTTAGATATTACAGGGTTTATAAAGATAAACCCTGATTAAATGTTTATTAATTATATAGATTAACGTGTATATCGTTGTCAGCTTCCATAAGTGCTACTTATCTAGTTGAAAGCCGAGACTGAGACTGTCTTTTGAATGAAAAATGGGAAAATAGATTTGGTATTTTTCTATCTAGGATGCCATAAGACACACTTTTATATCTCTATTTAACGTTTGAAGGTTTAAATCTTGCAAATATCTTATGATATCTTTATTTCTTCGTGTTTCGGAAAGCATGTACAACAGTGAGACCCTACAAATGTCCCTTTGTGATATCAGTCGTAAGGTTGTAGAGGTCTTTGGGGCTCCGGGGATGATGTCAGATGGCAATCGTTCATCGTAGCTCGCTCACAGCCACATCCTCTGCAACCTAAGTGGAACCTGGTACTTGATCGGCAGAACGCTTGGAAGAAGAAGACGAAGAATAAAACTATGGCGGGTAATAGAAACGTGAGAAATTATCAATCACTTTGTAAAAATCGTTGCAAGCGAGAAAATTTAAATCGCACAAATCCGCTAATTGAGTGTAACATAAACGGTAAACAAACAAAATATGAAGCAAACAGCAGTGATGTTGTCAAATCGTTTTTAGTTAACTTTGATTTATTTTTTTACTTAAGCGTTATACCGGTCTAGTACCAGCAGAGCCGACCCTTCCATAGAGCGAACGGAGCATCCGCTTAAGGCGTCGAGACTCAGGGTGCGCCTCAGCAAGGAGCCACTCTTAATATGCGATTATTTTGCACATAGCTTATATTTAAAAATATAAACAGGGCAAGTAAGGTGCGCCATGATTGGATCTCGCTCCATCTAAAATTTAGCTCGGACCGGCACTGAGTGGATGTGGCGGTGAGGCTAGTTAAGTTGACTGCCTTCTGAGTCCATCCCCCAAACCATTAAAATTTGATTGATTGATTTGGAAATGGAACCAAAACTTATGCTATAAAAATGCAAGTACTTGGTCTGAAAATTATAAATCATATAATACCCTGGTACAGTAACATGTGATGGTATTGAACCCTAAGTGTGGGACTCCGACTCGCACTAGCCTGGTTTTTTATTCAATGAAAATAGGTTAATTACATCCTGCCATAGTTAATAGTTTAAAGCCACTTTTTGCGTCAGCGTATTTAGCGATAATTTACCGGTTCCATATTAATTATTTGGTTAAAAGTAACAGAGCAAAACAATCCATGGGTTGGCAACTAGATAAGCTTTTTTGCATAATTATATTTCTAACGAGTTCCACGCGATATGAATAACTTCAAGTGGCACGAATGAGTTGTTTTTGTCAGGTAAAGTTATACGTATGAGGTTGTTTGCGGTTGAGAAAAAAAAATGAAACGTGTTACATCTAGCCTTTAGACTTCCTCAAGTGGTAGAGGTTCGCTTTGTTTTTCACGTATACAACCAGCCTAGGCGACTATGGCCACGCTTAGAATTTTTGGTATTTTGCCACATGGACAAGATTCATATTCCATAGTAAATTTAAGATATAATAGGACGTCTGACGCTATGAGGAGGATTTCCTAGATATGTCTAGATAAACAAAAATTCAGATAAATAGATACACAGAGTCTAACAAGTTAAACATGTCCTAACGATAACCAGTTCGAAGTCGACCGCGCTACGTGCCTGGAATTACAAAACCGAATACCTTTTGATTTATAACATGTGAACTGTAAAAAACAAGGTTACTTTATTTGCAAACAAATATTGTTAAATGATAGTTTATACGGAGTAGCAAGCGGGTCATATACGTATAACTATTGCGACAATAAATAAAGTATTTTTTTTTTCAAATACGCAGTAATCTTATCAGCAATAATCACAACAAAACCGATCACAAAGGATGTAATTTCTGCTTGGAAAACGAAACGGTGGGTAAATGTGTGAAATCTCGTTGTTACACGGTTTCCCATTAATGAACTGTTTTTTTTTATATTTTGACATAAATTTACCACAGAGGTTTAATGTCTCCCAATAAGTTTCATATAAAATGTATACATTGCATTAAAAAGATACCGGCTGAAATTAAATATCATCCGAATAAAACCAAAAAAAGCAAATGTTGTATTCTATACCAATGTAAAAACCTTGATTTATCAGATGGAACAAGAAAAGTTTAAAAATTGAAATAGACAGAGATGTACTTGAAAGAAAAAGTAGATTACGCGCCTTGGTAAAGTGGATAATTAATTCGAGTGCATTAATATGTGCGTGTTAATAACTCACTTTGCGCTCGGTGCAACAATCTACTATTTCAAAGTAAATTAGAATTTTCTCCATTTTTTCTAGATTAGTAGACATTTGCTAAAAACATTTATTTCAATAGGGCCAGCTTAAGATCTAAGGGCTAGTTTAATTTTATGCAGACAAAGTCTGTGGAAACAGCTAGTTTAGCAATAAGTATCTGTATATACATACATATATTATATATTAGTATTATAATGTTATTTATGGAAATTAATAAGAATATTAATTTTAGAACTTAGACTTTCCTGAGCGGAATTCATACTTATTATAAAACAGCTTTTAAACTCAAGCGTATGTTATATCGGGATTAGCCGACTAGTGTCGAAGGAGTTCCCGCCGCGACAAGGCTTCGTAGCGAGCTCATGAGGAAAGACCCCGGACTGGTTCAAACTAGTCTGGCAATCCCGATATAACATACGTGTGAGTTTAAAAGCCATTTTATATGTAACAATATTAATATACAACAAAATTAAATTCAGAAGAAAAGACAATGAAACTAATGTTATTTTCAGTCTTATTGGAAGCTGCTTATTATTTTAATAATGCTAGAAACATATGGAGTATGGCGTAATGACAGTCTATTCAATATTGCCATCAACACATTATGTGATATTAGAAATAATAACACAGTAAATTCCACTCACATGTAAGTATTTTCTATTAGATTTTTTTTTTTTTTTAAGAATATTAGGAATACTTTTTAGGTATGTCTAATATTCCCTTTTCCCCTCCTACTAAGCTTAAAGACTTATATATTTCTCATGTATCTTTTCAGTTCTTTGAGAAGAAAGATGTACCAGACATAAAAACTGCTGAAGATCCCCGTTTGCTTGTTTGCCCCCTTAACCTATGAAAAAAAAACTTGCTTGTACGACGGGGAGAGTACTGATGGGGCTGCCTCATTTTTGTAGTACCTCTGGAATGTTCTTAAAGGCATGTGTATACTGTTTTTGGGCAGATATATAAGGCAAAAAGCTGCCTCGCTTGTTCCGCGTGTGCGTGACAGCTCTAACAGTCTTCTGGTAATAAGCAAGCAGACTATACCTCCCCCAACTGTCTCACTGTTCTGGACTACATATTCCCAGTGGCCCAATGTTTTAGTGTTTAGTTCTTGAATCAAAATGAGATGTAAGTTGTTGACATAAATAAAATTATTATAGTTATTAGCAGGGCTTATTTCCACGCAGAGTCATTTTCCAAATTATCGAAATATTGCCATTGAAACTGAAAAAAGAAAACAATTCATTTGAAAACTTAATGGGTGTGTAGGACCCTACCCACTCGGTTAATCTTTAGTTATTTTTAAATATCAACACAGTGGCTAGTATGGGGAGGGGGTCCAAAAAACTTACAACTTACAACAAAAAACTTACAACTTTCGAGAATTAGCCAATTCCCCCAAAAAAAGAGTCAATGCCCCCAAAAAAAGAAGTAGTACAAAAAGTCCTGATTATTACTATTAAATAGTTTTGTTGTTAACTTTTTAGCATCAAGTATACTAATCTTTTGAATAACATTATTCAGGCTGCAAACCACATACCTTACTGATGTCAACCTATGCTTCTACTGTTGCCAGTGCTTTGTAAACATTTATGAATCAGACAAATATATAAGTTTTAGTTTGGTAATATTTCAATAATACCCTTAGCCCAGGGGTTGGCAACCTTTTGAGTTGGAAGAGCCAAAAATAAATTACAAAATGTCCAAGGTTTTAAAGAGCCACCAAAATTTTTCATGTCAGCAATAAATAGTAGTCGCAAAAATTTGATAAAAAAAAAACTGATCTATTTATCCATAAGAAAAATATTTACTCATCCATATATAAGTAGTTTCTTCAAAACAAATTAGTCTATTATTACATAGTCTCATATTTTCGTGTGGAACTGAAGAGCCACCACTTCACATCCAAAGTGCCGAATGTGGCTCGCGAGCCACAGGTTGTCGGCCCCTGCCTTAGCCTTAAGTGAGTGTAGTCACATTATGAATACTGTGACTAGTTCTTCACTCTATTATGCTACTGTACTGATAGTCTGGCGAAAGTCAATCAGTAGTCAAACAACACTACTATGACCAATCGAGGATCCAACCTTCAAAAAAGGTTGTGGGCAAAGCCACTTAATTTTTGGCCGATAGTCGCCTAAATGCGAGTGGGCGTATGAAGTTGCTTAGAAACGATATAATGCATCCTTACAAAGAATATGTGTAGAAAATATATGAATTTAATACATTGTTACAAAAGTAAATAAGGTATTGGAAAAAATATTATCGGGCTTTCCGTCTCGGTAGAATGTGAAAGTGTGATATGACAAGTCTATTGAGATAGTGGGTGTGCCCATCGGGCCCGCCACGGTCGATTCGCGCCTCACCATGGCTGTTAACAACGCAGCTACTGCGAGGCAGCGCTGTACCGAATCTCAGTGAAGCCATCGGCGGCGTGCGGGGCGGAGCGCGAGCTGTCGCAGTGGCGGCGCGTGGTGCTGCTGTACACGCTGCGTCTGATGCTGGCGCCGCTCGTCGAGACCGTGCTGCTGCTGGACCGCGTGCTGTACGTGCTGGAGCGAGGTATGTATGTGCTGTACCTGCTGGAACGTGGTACGTGCGGTACGTGCTGGAGCGAGGTATGTGCTGTACGTGCTGGAGCGAGGTATGTGCTGTAGGTGCTGGAGCGAGGTATGTGCTGTACGTGCTAGAGCGACGTATGTGCTGTACGTGCTGGAGCGACGTATGTATGTGCTGTACCTGCTGGAGTGAGGTATGTGCTGTACCTCTTGGAGCGAGGTATGTGCTGTATCTGCTGGAGCAAGGTATGTGCTGGAGCGGAGACAATACTTTAACTAGTTATTTGCTTGAACAAGTTATGTGCTGGAATAGTCACGTGCTTGAACAAGTTAAAACCTCCATTTAATTACTAGTATTGCCTGATACTATTAATTAAAATCCGACAAAAATGTAATTACTTTCAATAAAATATATGCGAAAAAGCAGGAACTTCTGTACAATTTTGTAAATTGAAATCTGTAGTAGCTGAAATAAAAGACAATATATTCGATATAGACATTTAATAGAGACAAAACATTAAATTCATATACATTAATGTACACAATTTACACGCTTTTATGTACAGATGTACAGCAACTTTCACCAAAACCACACAGAAGCCTTTATTCGAATATTACTTTAATAGAGAAGAAAAAAACATATCTTTGGCACGTAAATTAAGTTATTTTCTCGTGGGTCTTAATATACACACTATAATTGTAAAATTAAGTTTTCTGTGTAATATATGTAATATTAAATTTAGAAAAATAGTCTTAAAGTATACCTAACCCCTTCCTATTAAGCGCAAAGCTTTCGTTAAGGGTTTTTTTTAAAGAAAGACTTTTAAAAAGGCCTAAAGAGATAGATATAACGCAAAAAATTCTTAGGGGCCATCCAGAAAATAACGTCACGCGAATTTTACGATTTTCAAGAAAGCGCGCTGTTTCTTACCATTATTTTATGTAGTATGTTAATGAGAGACGAAAAAATATGGAGATAAAAATGTAAGGAGGACCATCTCAATGTATTAAAGTGTCCCTCGAAATCCGCGCATAAGGGGGCGCCACATTAGAATGAGGAAG
>JANCMC010010975.1:770889-792610 GCA_024363005.1 Charaxes varanes | reverse complement strand
TAAGGAGGACCATCTCAATGTATTAAAGTGTCCCTCGAAATCCGCGCATAAGGGGGCGCCACATTAGAATGAGGAAGAATTTTAAAGGTTATTATATATTGGTCAATTAATTGTACACCAGCTCCATTTCGGTGATTCTTCGAAAGATAATTTACCGTTTTAAAATGGCCACGTTTTCAACTAGCCCCTCATAGAAGATGGTCCTTCTTATATTCTAATCTCGATACTATAAATATTAAAAATTTAAGAATGGCACCTTGCGTGACGATTTCTTCTGCACGTCTACCGCTAGGCCACGTTAATGAATTTCTAACGTAAAGACAGTACATTTTTTTTCATTTATGCTTTGCTTATCTTGTATATATTAAATACCATATACTTTTTTTATGTCTGATTTATTTAAGGGAAATACCATAGACTTATAAAGTATATTATAAAAGGTTGATTTATATGCATGCTAATCTTGGTCCATCATCACTTAAAAAATTATACCATTAAAAAATAAACACACTATATTTAATCAGTGACACTATGACTATGATGACGTTATACTCGCAATAAATATATCAATTATAGACGCATTGACTCGACCCGAACCGACCTGACCATGTGTAAAAAAACAAGTAAAAGCAAATAGCTACAGTCGCCTTAATTTTTCCAGCACAAATGCTCAAAAAAGCGCTTGGAAGATCAAATGGAATATACATACTCCTTGGCTATTATCTCATTGTCTCTTTAATGATACGAATGTTTAATTTTACTACGTGACAACTGATACGCAGTTTTAACTTTTTCTGTTGTCAACGTTGTCCTTATTTTTGAAGTTACATTTGTTCCTGCAAACAGTTTTTCTAATAAATTTTCAATTTTTTTCAATTATTTACATCGCGAAACACTTAAAAATCCATGTTTTTTTTTTCAGGTATACCCTGCTCGATCTATCCATTGTTCGATCCGAAAATATCACCACGGAATCATGTGATCGTGGGAAGAAAATCTTAATATGTTTGAAAATCTCTCTATACTCTATTAAATAAATTACATAATTTAAATATCTGTTTTATTGATATCCATGATTTCAAAACATAGTTATATCCATTTACAAATAATAATAATAATCTTTTTACATAAAAAAATTATATGTTACTAGCGGACCCGGTAGGCGATGTCCTGTCCGAACGTTGGTTTACTTATTATTTACTTCTATTATCCTATATCGTTCCTGTTCCCGTTCCGTTCCCGTTCCCTTTCCCGTCCCCGTTTCCGTAATATTAGAAAAAACGAATGATACATGAACTTTATTGAACAGCAATAATAATCTATTAGTGCTTATTCCTAACATATCCTAGTATATATTCCCTGGAATAAGTATGTGACACTTATTTGAGGAACTCAAACTACAAGCCCGAGAAGCGACCTCAATTTATTGAATATAATGATTAAAAGAAACAGTAGTTTCAATTTTTCTTAAATGGCTTTAATTTTGACACGCGACGTCTCAAATCCGTTGTCACACAATGTCACATTTTGGTGCTACCCTACCCCCTTTAACGTGTGGCGTAATTCATATGGAGGTCCCAGAAAAACTACTGACACCCACAGACGATTATTTTTATTTTTTCCTTCTCTCCTTTTCCTGATAATAGCCACCAGGTCCGGGCACCAGCTTCACGTTGGACTCTTCTCTTGTCTTCTTGTCTTTTCTCTTCTCTTCTAGATTCTTTGGGGAAGAGCGATCTGATGAATCGGAGACTATACCTTGCAGACGATGGGTGTTAGTTTGGCTTAACCTGCAAGTAAAAATCTATACTAATATATTATATAAAGCTGGAGAGTTTGTTTGATTTTCTAGAAATTTCTATTGTCTCTGTGGAATCAGTTGCCAGGCCCTTTCCAAACCGATACGACTTCGGAATTTCAGGAAAAGAACATACTCTGGGAGACTTCTAATGTTACAGTTGTCCATGGGCGTTGGTAGTCACTCAGGTGAAACGCCTGCCAGTCTGCCCCTTCCATTCATAGTATAGAACAAAGTTACTCCACGTTATTGTACGTGTAGATATTTTAAATTACGCAACGGATTTTAATGCAGTTTTCTGTTATTATTATATTATGTATGTGTCATATTGTTTACTGTTCATAATGTTTGAATAAAAGTTGTTTCTTTCTTTCTTCTTTCCTTCTTATATACTATAAAGAATATGCGTGTAATATTATATACGTATTTTTTAATATAATGAGTATAAAGGATGTTAGGACGGTCAATTTGTGTCAGATTTTTAAAAAATTTTTAAAACTTTTGCGTATGAACGAACATGCTACCACAATCATACAAAAATGCTCGAGAAAAATGAATATTTATTCAACGTATTTATTTACTCCAAATAAATATTCATGCTGCTTTGCTGACCCGTTTATTGCTGTTACTCAATTTCGTTTATAACTCCAGCAGTAAAGCTGTGGTACTGTTTGATGGCTTTTATTTTTCCACGTACATACAACGTTGATATTCTTTAAGTTAATCTGTACGACGGCGGCGGCGACGGCGACGGCGACGGCGACGGCGACGGCGACGGCGACGGCGACGACGACGACGACGACGACGATCTTTAAGTTAATACTGAATAGGTATCTTCTAGATAAGCAAGAGCATCTTAGCAGCAGCATACAGACATACAGACTCAGAGTCATAAATACATAAATCTTAGATGACACAAAAATCTTCCACTAAAACGCTATATGCGACTGTCGTCAAGTGTCATATATTATCTCAAAAAAGAAACGTAATTGCCACATTCGCACAATTCCTCTGTGGAATCAATTACCAGCGTCTGTATTTCCTAACGGATACGACTTAGGGACCTTCAAGAAAAAAGCATACTCATTTCTCGAAAGCCGGCAACGCAGATGCGTTGCGCGATCCCCCTGGTGTTGCAGTGTTGGTCCATGGGCGTCGGTAGTCCCTTAAAAGTACCGTCTGCTCGTTTGCCCCTTGTTATATGTAAATCAAAAAAGTTAAACAAAAAATTAATATGCCAGAAAAATTATAGAACTACCTGATAAAAAATAGTGTCTTAAAAAGAACCTAAAATTGCTAAGGTACTTGAACTTTGCATTCTCTGTCAACTTGTCGATACGAGTGTGTAAGTTTTTAGTATTTGTGTTATATCTTGTTATTTTATGGTTAAATTTGTTGTTTGATGTTGTTTTTAAGTTTTCTTGTGTATTTGTTTTATTTTACTGTTATCAAACAGTGAAAATGAATGACGAACCTAAAGTAAGCGTTGTGGAACACTGGTATGTCTGTATACCTTTTGTTACAAGACTAAATGAATAGAGTACAGGTATAATGCCTAACTAGCTGTTTCTCGCTAATCTGCGAAAATAGCGAGACCACCTTAATCTGGAAAAATCCTTTCTATGCGGATTTCTGCTAACTATAAAGTACCTCCTTTCCTAATGTCATATTTGTACGTTAGGCAGTTTTCGAGATTTCAAAATACATAAATAAATGATAAATGTCAAAAGTAGGAGAAAATTCTACCATTTGCTGACTATTCTGGCGTTTGTTGTGAATATTTAGAGTTACATCTATATAGTGGATACACTATATAGATGTAACTCTAAATCTTCGCAACAAACGCCAGAATAGTCAGCAAATGGTAGAATTTTCTCCTACTTTTACACTGTCACAGACTTTTATGTAGATGTATTTAAGAAAGGGAAAGGAAACAAAGATAATATTATAGGATAATAGAATGTAGTAAATATATTGTATGTGAACTAATATTTGGGCAGGACAGAGTCTGCTAGGTCCACCAATAGAGATATAGAGCAATGATAGTGACTTCATAAATAACTGATAGAAAAATAGTATTATTTTTGGTAGTTAAGCACATAATGTTAAAAATGTGTAATTTTGTTTTTAGCCTAATATTGTAGCGAGTGAAGAAGTCATTTGTGGACTAGACAATGTACAGAATGTCTCGTATGGCAATATGGTTTGTATAATTATTATAATTATCAATTACATTAAATTATGTCTCTACTTCTTTGTTGCTCTGTGACTGGTTGTGATCATGATGTTGTCATGAGTAGGAGTAAGTAGCAGGCCTGTCCCCGTTATTGATCAAGTCCGGTGTAATGAGCTTAGCCCGTGCAGTTAGCAAACAGGGTATAGTGTGAGATTCAGCTAACGAAATCGGACATCAATTTTTGAAGTTATTTAACAAATACGTTTACAGCGCACCAGATACGGAACTCTTCTATATAATCGTGTCTTGACACACTTTCGGCCATTTTTATTTGGCTAAACATTATGTACTAAGTCTTATATAATTTTAGCTTCTTGAAGAATGAATAACAAGCTGTTTCCTGCGACTTCTTCAGCGTAAAATTTAACTTGCCGTTAGACCTCTTTAATCTGGCCCTATCGCAAAATCCATTCTTAGTGGAAGTCTACTAACTATAGACTCACTCCTTGCCGAATTTCATCGTTATACGTGCCGCGGTTTTAGAGATTACCTGTTAGGTGACCTTTCGCATTTAAATATACTAGAGATCGCCATTTGGTCGAAAGTCGCCCAGATATCTTTTTGCGTACAATTTTCTATTCACAGCAAAATAAAATTTGGCAATTAATATAACACACGGCTGTCACGATTACGCTTTGACATTATCAGTTGTGTAAATCGTTTGGCATTGATGTGCGCGTGGTTTTATTTTCATAATTTAATATATTAATATTGCATATTTAAAAAAAGTATTAGCATTCGCACACCTTCCTCTATACGAACTACAATTGTGCCAAATTTCATACTCATCCGTCCGCGCAATTTTCGTAAAATCGTACCTAAAGTTATCGCTACACGTATAAATAAGTAGCGGACCCGGATTCATAGCTAGCGATCGCCGGCGCCTTTCTTTGATATATTTATAAGCTTAAGTTAAAGTATTTTGGTAAACTGGTCAAAAATGTAGAGTATTAGCAAAGCCCAAATTCAAAACTTCGTCAACACTATGTAGATACATTCTTTTGCTGTTTAAATTTTCGGCTGTGTTGATGTCCGATAAGTTGTAAAAGATTTGTATTTTTAAAGCGGATATACAATTTTGTATGATCTAAGTATTATATAATTCAGCAACAAAAATAAATATATACCTTCTGTATATTGTAGATACGATGTGTACCCATATTATAAATACATACGAGGTAAAAATATCCTAAGTAACTCTACGAAACATACTTTTGATATAATTGTTCGTCCAGAAAGGGCCAAATCAGGCGCCCTCAATATGCAGACAGATATTGAAGGCACCTGATTTGGCCAATAAATAAAGTCAAAGCATTTGACAACGATTTTTTTTTTCTTCAGTGAGAGTTGAAGCTCTCTTCAATGACATAAATAAATCTGAAGGTACAAAATAGTCGTATTCAAATACTCTAAATTTATTTATTGGTCAAATTTCTTTATTTCACACACGCTAAAATAAAAAAAACTGAAGCAGTTTCAAGGTAATTTATAAGTGAAGAGTGTCGTATATTTGCAATAACATATTTAACTACATACTATGATTGTGAGAAATTTTTTCAAGAAATCAAATTGACACATGCATCTTGTTTACAAATAAATATTTATAATATAATTATTATATGTGTATACAGATCTGCATCTTATGCTAATGCTGATTTATTTATATGCTTCCTAAATATGCACTTAGAAACAATAAGAAAGTATGAAAAAATTATAATAGTAGGTGACATAAATATAAATACAATACCAAGGTCGACAGAAAATAACTAAGAGAGGAACAATAGATTAAATTATTTAAACATGTTATCTTTGCATGGTCTACTACCTGGACATAATATACCTACGAGAGATGATAGTTGTTTAGACCACGTCATGTTAAAAGTAAATAAGAAAAGAACTCCGCCGTAGTTGCAATATTACAAAAATCTGTTACTGAACACCTAATGGTGGTGCTAAGCCTTATAAAATTACAAATAAAAACATCTGTAAGTTAAAAGTTAATATTAATTATAACCTAGAAATAGGCAAATAATAACACCTTGGATTATTCAAAGTATCTTACGGTGTATTAGAAACCGAAATAATATGCAAAAAAAAATTACGTATTGACAATCATAATGAAATACTTAGGATAACATATAGACGATACAGGAACTTCTGTAATAACCTTATTAAAAAAAAAAAAACTTAAAAGGAAGTACAACAGGGAACAACTTCATAAATCATCTAAAAATAGCAAAACTCTATGGAAGACTATGGGGGTGACAACGGGAGTGTGTAAAGGTTTGAGCCGGGTACCTTACGGATTTCATACCGTTCTTTCTGACGTTGAGCCATTGAGTGTCTATGTTCAAATAGCTTATATATTTACACGAGGTTATGGGCTTACTTTACTTTGTTTTATAATATTAAAATTATTTAGAAGAAAGTGTGGATTGTTTGTTTGAATTTATAGAAAGCTTTGGAAGCTGCTGGACTGATGTGAAAAATTCTTACACCATAAGAATAATTAATATCAAATAAGAGAAATAAATTAACAAATATTTTCAACTTAAATTACTTTCAAATAAATAAATAATTAAAAATAAATTGTTGTGATATCTGTATCGTATGTATTACTAATTTTTGCGCTATGCACTAGTGAGGATTTGGGCAAGCGCCGACGAACGCCAGTGTGCGGAAAAATCTACATACGTTTATGAAACTGGTGATATAAATACTCTTAAAATATTTTTGTATGACTGATTTAAAAAAGAAAAAAATATTAAATCGTTCATTATCCCTGATGAACATAAGCGATAAAATATTTTCAAAAAGTTAGAGATCCATATGAAATATTGGATATTGTAAATAGTTCTATAAAAAGAGGAAAGCTTATGGCCTGCAGTGGGCAATTAAAGCTGATTATGACGATGGTTTCTTTCAGAACGAGATCAACACCCTCATTGGAGAAGGCAAGTTCATTACTAGAAAGGACATCTAAAGCCGCACTAGTAGGATCATACCAGATTTGGCTAGGCAAGGGATGGAACACTGGCAGCGAAGGTGAGTGTTAGGAAGGTAGGGTTACTGCCCACTGCGCCAACGGGCCAGCCAAATACAAATAGAAATTTTTGTCTCCGATTTTCATGAATTTTTACTTATAACTTTTGGTTTTATGACTAAAACTTACAAAACACTACTTGTACATAATCTTCTTTGCAACAAAAACTGTTAACAATTTTATTTGTGTGATCTATACGTCGAATAAACCAAAAAAAAAAAAAATATATTCGCAAGATGGCGGCCGAAACCCTAGTGTTGCAACCCCAAAAACTTGAATTTAACTTTAAACTGTCTCCCCCTATATGTAAACAGTAAAATTGCGTCTTTTAACAAATGCACACGAGTCCAAAAAATTTTAACATATCAATGGACTGTTGGTGAAATCAAACATCTAGCGCCCAAAATAATTCGTAATACACAACGTAAGCGAATAACTCCTAAATGATTGAGCCATAAAGCCCGCGTTACGGGCGCAATAAAACGCTATATTCCGTCGGTATAGGCCATAATCAGTTGGGTGGGACTTTTCCCCAAAACAATACGTGACCTGCAGACATACAGCCCGATTTCTTAAACGACAATTAAATCAAAGATAATCTGTCTACTTTAATTTTTCGGATTCCTTATAATAAATAACGTTTTATTTTCTTTCATAACGATTGCTTTGCTTGTAATTAATCATAAAAAACAGTTGTAATATACACAATTTTGTGCAAAATGTAAAAGTTTTTCAGTCCATTTCATATCTAAAAGTGAACTTCTTTCTGCCCATATTAATCTTAATTTATTTCAGGAATTTCTTAAATAATGTTATTGGTCCCAAAATTATCAGATTCAAAAAAAAAATTCTATCATACAAAGTATCATACGAACTATCATACAAAGTAAGGCGACAAAAAAAAGAACACGTGGGAGACGCTTATGTCTATATCCTTTAACTATTACTAGCTGATTCCCGTGATTTCTACCGCATGCTTTTGTTATAATTTAAGGGTTTTAAATTTCTTTGTACGGAAACCTAATTACTCTGCTAAAAGTTAAGTAGTCATGTTATTCTCTCTTAATTGGGTATAGCGATTTCGGAAATTACCCGTAACAGATAGACAGACAGACAAAATGTATTAACTATGCAAACCTAGTCTTGACGATAACGAACGAAAAATATAGTTTAAAAAAAAGATTCAATTTTAGCGTGATGATATGTGCCTATGATATGTGCCTACAGACAGCCCATTTTTTTTTTTAAAGAATATTAGGAATACTTTTTAGGTATGTCTAATATTCCCTTTTCCCCTCCTACTAAGCTTAACTACTAATTGCATATGACTATATACTATATGACAACCATTACAAAATCACAAGTTAAAACTTTTTGCCAGTCTCTTTGTTCCAAGTAAACTCCGGAGCGACTGGACCGATTTTGACGCAACTTTCACTGGATACTCACTAATATTACAAGGAGTAACATTACTTTTACAAAAAGAATTAGGGTTCCATACAAGAAAGAGTGAAAGCCCTCAAAATTTAACAAAATTACTCAATTCACGCGAAGTCGCAGGGTACAGCTAGTGTCAAATATAAGTAGCCTCAACAGCTCAACGTTAGACCGGGCGGATAGAAACGCGTATAGCAGTAGGTTCGATTCCCAGCCCTGCTGTCCTGAATTAGTATTTACGTACGCCAAATCATTTCAACTCTTTGTATTTTTAAATTTTCTTACACTAAAATAAAACAATCATATAAAAAACTTACAAAATTTGCTATGTTTTATATCTTTATTACAAACTTTGCTACGTTTACACAAATACAAGACATGTTCAATTAATGATTTTCTAAGCGCACGGATTAAGTTGATAAGTATAATATCAGAATCATGGTTTTTTTCTGAAACAAAAAAATATATATTAAGTAATTAAAAAAAAGGTAATAGAAGTAGAAAATAGCATTCCATTATAAAAAGCATAGCGGATTTTAAGATGTTTTGAGTTTTATTGTTTTTTTTTTAAATCTCGTGACCTATAAAATTTATAAACATACATATGACTATATGACACACGGACGTCTGTTGCTAAGGTAGACGACTTAATGCCTGTGCTATAGTTAACAGACTCCTGCAATACATAAATATTATAGAAATATATAAATACATACATATAGATAATACGCCCAGATTCGAGGCGGGAATCAAAACCACGACCCACGGAGCGGCAGACAGGGTCACTGCCAACTGCCCCAAATGGCCAGTCATAAAAATTATACGGGACCACCTCTGAAGTATGATCGAACAAAGGCAAAAAGGCAACATCGCAATCGATTCATATCGATGGCGATGGTGAAATAATCGATTCAAAATACCCAATCAACCCAAGAACAATTTAGAATGACTAAAGTACATTTTTGGCATAGATATACAAAAAATAATATATTCAAGGCGGTCGAGTTGTATTCCAATGTAGGCCAAAGCCGATAAAACATTCTTGCATGTTTAAAACTTGATTATAATATAGAAGAAGCCCAAATTATATTTTTTGTTGATCTTTTGGCACATTCAAACACGCTCACAGACACGTGATTTACGGTACTTCTATTCATGAAATACTATATTATGTTCACAATCTGAACTTGCCTAAAACGCCTTCCCAAAAGTGTGTTACAAGCAATTGGTCCAATACGTTCTGCTTTCAAAACGCCGACACAATTATCTCTACATCGAAAAGGATTCCTATATAAACAACAAGTCCGATATAAAATTGACATTTTATTTAAAATATGTTCTAGACGTATTCGGGTCACTTGAAAGCACCGACGCTATGACTCACAAACAAAAAGCCGAAGCAAATAAAAACGCTGGGAACGAAATAACAAGTGACGATTTACCGACTGACCAAATTAAAACGGACACTCACGCAAACGATTTTAAACTTTGCCCCAATATAACAGAGGTCGAAAACGAATTAGAGAACGGTAATGACAAAATAGAAGAAAGCACTGTGGGTGGCAAAGGTAACGGAGGCGGAACGTTTGCAAACACCCAAGCGATTCCACATAATAAAGAAAAGAAGGCGTTGCCACTTCAAACAAAGAATTTAAAACTGTAAAATGTTTGAATAGATATGGATGCAACAGCAACTGACCTTTATATTGGGGACAAAGCGCTAAAATCAGGGAAGTACCCCGCTGGGTGAAAGAAAGGGCATATAACGTCTTCACCGCTGACCAGACGTCGTACTCAAAGGCCTTCAGTAGGGCTGTCTACTGTTTTGTTAAGACACAATTGCATCGTAAATTCTTGTACACTTTTAGACAATTATTATTCATCATGACACCGATGATAATTAGTATTTTATAGCTTAATACAAATGTCGGTGCTTTGTTTGCAGTTTGTTTCCAAGTTGTAATAAATACGGAGGGTTCTTTATGGTAAGAATTTGCATTACAGCTTGAAAAAAGGTGATTGAGTTATATAAACTCTTGATTGAGTTATATAAATATGAGCTTATTTTTTGTTTATTTGTATATATTTTTGTTATTCGCATTACCTTTTATATCAAATATAAATAAAAAAACATAATAAGACATGTTTCATGTTTTTTTTTGTTCGAAGCAATGGCAGTAAGCTGTTTTGCTTATGACAAGTCATTCTTTTAATATTTATCGAATATACATTCTCATATGCTCGTAGTAATTATCGATTGTTAAAAAAAAACAGCATTTCTGTACTTCCAAGGGATTCGTTAGAAAAAAACACAAAAATTGCATCAAAATGCAGAAGAGTATACAAATTTTATAAAGGTTTCTGAAAAAAGAAAATTGCCGTCGAGGGAACCCCGTCAGGAATTAAGTTCCTTATTCCCCCTAGGGTAGTCTCTTTCTCTCTTTCCCCTTTTTTCCCCTTTCTCCCTTACACCTGTACCCTTTTCCCGGTAATCTGAATAAGGAATTTCATTCCAGAAAGAGACAGGTAGAGAGAAATTTGCACACTCGACTTCGTATTCACTTGCTCGTACGCTAACACGCACACGGCATTTTGTTACGTGACGATTTTTGCCGAAATCACTCTACCTGTACTTTACGTGAATCGCTTTAAGGAGCTACGCTCCAATACGTTCCAAAAAAAAAAAGTCACTAACTGAAGTTCCTTAAGAAAAGCCGCATCAACCCTAATCGCAAGACACAATGACCGATATCCAATTGAGCTCATTTGCACAACAGCGTCTTCTTACTTCGCCGATCGCCATGATATTGTCCATATAATTTACAGCACCTACAATGTGTGCCACCATATTTCTATGGTTATTTTCGACTGGAACCTTTTTAGTGGTGCCTTTATTGTTTTTATAGGGGTAATTTCTTCGCCATTGTCTGGTCGCGAACGATCAATAGCCGCCAGACTGTCGCGCTAATTTGTGCCGACGAAGTGTGGACAGTAAATAAGAAATGCCGGTGAAAGAAACAATCAATGCCCCGCTTCGAGGGTGACCCGACAAAGGAAAACGGATCGCTTTCAAAATATTGAATAGTTTTTCTACAACTTGGCGAGTGTACATTGTTTTGTTTGAATTGAACTGTGATACGACACAGCTGCCATTGGGTAGCTACAAACATAAATTAACTGGACTTAGTTCGTAA
This sequence comes from Charaxes varanes, assembly GCA_024363005.1. Taxonomy (NCBI): domain Eukaryota; kingdom Metazoa; phylum Arthropoda; class Insecta; order Lepidoptera; family Nymphalidae; genus Charaxes; species Charaxes varanes. The sequence continues at coordinate 780,902 of JANCMC010010975.1, read as the reverse complement.
TTTTAGACTGGTCCTTTAGCGCTGTTAGCAGTGACTTTGACTTGCGCAACGTACGTTGCTCGATTTCCGCCTCGAGGCTGGTTGTATTATCTACCTGTGTGTATATATATATTTCTACAACAGAATATATTTGTGTATAACTGAGGGCCTAGCACGAACGTCCTCGATAGTTTTACTTACTTTTACGTTCGACACGAGACGTCAAATGAAGGTTCGTACTTTCATTTTACACGACTAACATGGCCGTAACGTCGAGGATTCGATACGTGAGTTATGAATTCATTCATGCAAGCAATATTTAGCAACCAAGTTGTGTAAAGTGGTAGCATTAATTTTTGACTAGACGTTCCTAAACCGAAATAAAAGTAACTAAAACTATCGAGAATGTTCGTACTAGTCCCTCAGGTGCCTGTTACCTATAACGCAGGCATTAAGTTGTCTACCTTAGGAACAGACGTTCGATTATCATATAGTCCTACATATTTATTTAGTATATAGTCGTGCATAGTAGTCAGAAATTTTAGTATTAGGTGTCAAGTGAATTTTTAAAGAGTCTTGGACATGCGTATAACCTCCAAATTGTCAAAAAACATGTATTTTTAAATGGTCGGTAAAGTAAATTCAATTTTGGTCCTAGGTATGTGTATCATTTAATAGCATATATGTATAGATTAATATTTTTCTTTCAACTACGCTATAATGTTATCATTAATCACTTAAAAAACCGATTAAATTCTACCATAGGTTTTCATTAATGCATTGTTTTTTATTCTGATATAAATTTAGCACAGAGGTTTAAAGTGTCCCATTAAGTTTCATAAAAAAAGAATGCTTTGTATCAAAAAGATACTGGCTGAAAATAAAAATCCACAGAACAAAACCAAGTAGGTAAAAAAAAACAAACAAACGGCAAGCATTATATACCATAGTAAAATTTTGATACTTCATATTTGGCAGGAAAAGTTAAAAAAAAAATTAAATAGACAGCGATGTAGTCGAAAGAAAAGTAGTTCACGCACCTTGCTTAAAGGAATAATTAATGCACTTGCGTTAACTTAATGTTCCTTTTGAGTTGTATGTAATAAACTAAATTAAAGTCTAAACATAAACAATTCATATCTTAAAATTAATCTATATCCATACTTAACATATAAAGTTGAAAAGTTTGTTTTTTTTGTTTACACGAACGCCCTAATCATGGGAACTACTGGTTCGATTTGAAAAATTCTTTCACTGTTAGATAGCCCATTTAGCTTTATTAACTTTTAGCCCACACTAAAATTTATCACCTAATTTTACGCGGACGAAGTTGCAGGCACAACTAGTCTATATATACAAAAGCGAAAAGTCTATAATAGAAATAGGCTATAATCAGGCTAAAATGTATCACCTAATTGTTACAAAGAAAAAGCGCTCTACGAATGGAGTAACAGGGAAATCTCTAATAAATCATATCTTTTTATATTTGAGTCGTACACTTTTGGATTTCCAAACTATTTTTACTTACATGTATAAACGTTTCTTTATTCAGTGTTATATGCACACGCAACATTTCCCGTACAGAGTTTGGAGAAAAAAATTCAAAACATTAGGTACACAATTCGATAAACTATTTAAAGTTATGACATTTTTGGAGTGATAAATTAATAGATTACCTAATTTAATATTTGTTAAGTTTTACCTTAATGCACTTAAAAATAAATTATGTTCATTTGAGATCCTTCTATTATTTCACATTAGAGAGATGAAAAATCGTGGTTTATTTTACTTTACAATAAAAACGCTGCACGCTCTCACGCAAGCGTTGCGTTTAATCAGTGGAGGGGCGTGTATTTTTAGACTGAAACATCTATAGACCTGTTAGCAATGATACATATATTGGGCATAATTTATTTTATTGTATAAGAACTACTTTCAGCGAACGCCAAACAACAACTGCCTATCTTTTTCTCGCCATTCTTCCTTTTTTCCTCGCAATTCTATATAGGCACTTATAATAGATACAGATGAATAGTACAATAGATGCTTTCAAAAATGTGTAGTATCGCTTTAGTAGTTTTTGAAGTAAAACTTCTTTATGCACGCTTGAGTTGGAGAGCCAGCGTATGCATGCCGAGAGCGTTTCGGAAGTGTGATCGGGCGAGCGGCGATGGGAGATATAAGTTAGTGAAGATAGGAAGAGATGGGGTTACCTTTCGTATATCACTGTAGGGTCAAGAGAGAGCTAAAGAAGTTTTGCTTTAATAGTATGGTCTAAAGCTCATTCGTTTTAAATTTATATGTTTTATTAACGGGAAAAATGTTGCTTTATTTATTAATTTGTTCCATGTTTAACGTTTCAGGAACCCACCCTCAACACGTTGCAGTGGGTGCTAACACTAACTGCATCCCTAATGGCGGATTGTACGGATGAAATTTATAAATATAAATGACGTTTACTGACAGTTTGGAGATTAAAAGCAGAATAAAATACAGGGAATTATTGAATTACTCTGCACAATTTAAGTAGAATTAATATAAATTTAAGTAGAATTATAATGCTGTGATCTCACTAAACTACTAATTCTGGTGATTTGCCGTAATACCGGAGTCAGATAAAGCTCTAAGTGCTTGTACATTTTTGACCTTGAAGTCTACAGAGTACTTCAAAACTTTGTGAAGTTACAAAAGTTTCCGGCCACACTACATGATCATTGAAATGATCATTCAAACAAAGCTATTCCTGGCTCCGGCATAATAGCAACTTTACTTCTCCTAGTCATATATATTTTTATGATTACATTCCTAATTTTAGAGTTCTTGTCCCTTTGTTTGGTTTTCTTTTTCCTTTTAGAGTTTCAGTCTGTAATCTTGCTCACTACATATTTATTTTAAGTTGTGTCATTAATAATTGCAGCGGAATTTATATTTTAAATTAAAATTAAGTTTACTATTTATCTATTTATTTAATTAGAACGGATTAACATCCACTAACACTAATTGAATTATTTATATTTGTTTGGTATGTGATGTAAACTATGTTAATGACCAAATAAATAAAATAAAAAACAAAATCCGTGCTTCGGAAGGCACGTAAAAAAGTGCACCCCGAATAATGTGACTGGGTGATATTAGTTGTGAGATTGTAGAGATTTTGGGGGTTCTGGGGATGCTTTATCTTTTCCATTTTCTTTTTTTCTTTCCTTTTAAACCTTCCCTGAAATAAGGGCAATGAAACGAAATAAACAGTATTTATATCGGTCCAGTCGAGGCTAACGAACAACGTTGCAACAATGATTTATTACTGTATGAGACTTATTTATACTATATTTTATATTATATAAATATCCTGATTGAGATCAGGATATTTATATAATATACTATTTGAGAATAGTATTATCGCACGGTACTCTAGATTTAACTGTAATATTTCTCAATTCAGTCTATTATTACATAACTTGCACTTATATTTTATTAATGTAAGTGTTTGATGGTAGATTTAAATCTTAATTTTTTAATTTTATCTACACTTCTATACTAATATATAAAGAGTTTTTTGGTTTATTTGCTTGAACGCGTTAATCTCTAGAACTACTGGCACGATTTGAAAATTCTTTCAGTGCCAGAAAGCCCATTTATACAGGAAGGCTACAGGCTATATATCACGTTGAAACTGAATTCATTTTTCTTTACCTACTTTTACGCAGACAAAGTCACAGGTATAGCTTGTAGGAGATAAATTTGATAGTTCCTTTAACATGTGTAGTTATGTATGTATATTATACAGGCTACTTTACTCAAATTGCCCGATCTAAAACTATAACACCAACGTGATACTCCTGAAATGGATTAGAATTTATAACTGCCGCATCTCTGCCTACCACTACGGGGGTCGTGGGTTCGATCCCCACCTCGACTTTGGGTTTATATATTTCTACAAAAAAAAAATAATATTTGCGTATAACAGGCGTCTGTTACCGGCTGGCATTAAGTTCTCTACCTTAGGAACAGACGTCCGTGTGTCATAGAGTACTATATATATATTTATTATATTTATGCATTTTTATATTGCTACTTTATTATACATAAAGTAAATTTTGCGTCGTTTTTTCCTAATTGTGAAAGCTAGCTTTACCCTTAACGATTTTTAATCTATCCCTTCTACCCGCAAGGTATTAGGGCCACCCCATTTTTACTGCAATCTTAGTTTCATCGTAGTTTTATCCTATTACATATTTCAGTCTAAAAATGCACGCCCCTTCACTAATTAATGACAAAGCTTGCTTTTTAATGGACGGCGTTCTTACTGTAAACACAAACTCAACCATGCACTGTAATATTATCGGTGTTTATTTATTTATTTAGTTAAGCTTTATTTATTCCGAATATTAAATTTACATTTCAAATGCATGTTAGTCAATTTTGTGTGTTTTTTTTAAATAAAGTCAATTTTGTGTGTTTTTTTTTAAATAAAGTCAATTTTGTGTTTTTAAAATGACGTTGGGCAGGGCACATTATCGGTGTATTACTGTTTAATGTATCGTCAAACTGAGGAATGTGCAATACCCGCATAAATAAAATACATATTTATAAGGTTTTTAGTATTATTAACATTACCCCTTCATCTTTACCAATAAACATTAAAAATAATATTAAGTTTTTGCGAATTAGATTAATAACCATTCGATAATCACAATTATTTAAGTGAGAATATATGATTAAAGTATACACGTACCACTTTCATGGTTGATTGGTTTGATTTCGTAGCTACCTGATGAGCAACTGATGCCCCAGCGCTATGCGCCAATTCTTTTATACATTTCTCCCGGCTTGAAGAATCTAACGTAATGTCAAATAGCAAATGAAAAAACTATGTGGTTTGTCCGGCTCCCATACTAGCGAGCGACGTGCAAATAAACTTATTTTAAGTATCGATCTTAAAAAAAAGGATACCTAATGTATATTAAAAATAGGTTTATACGACATAGATTTTACGTTTATTTAGTGTTTGATTATTTAAATACCAATTTTAAGAGAAAAGGGTGCTAGGATTATTATTGGTTATGCGTTATATCGAAAACTCGAAGAAAAAATTATTATTATTAAGATTAAGTAGGTATACAAGAAAGGCTCCACGAAACCAAAAATAAATTTTGGCTAATTATTTCAACATTTTTCTTTATCATCAATGACGGCGCGGAGGCCTATTTCAGTATTAAATTATCACTATAAATAATTAAGACAGAGTGTCGAGAAGTTAGGAATTTTTCCAAAAAATCGCCTCACGAACTACAGAACTTTTCGTGAGACACTTTATTTTAAATTCGGATTCGTTTTATATGTCAATTACTTTTTGTTTCTATAATTTTCTTAATCTTTTTGGAACATTTTTTATATAAACGTTTGTACTATTGATGACATCTGTTGGTGGATAGCGGAATTAAGCTCCTGTCAAATTTACACGTGGCTAATTGAACACCGACGATTTAACGATACAATATTTATCGGTTCGTAAAGCAAACCGTATTCTGAATAATGATTGTTCGTATTTCACATCGATAAATGCGGATCCATGATGATAATAAAACGTTACTACTTCGCCAATATTGCTCCGATATGTATTTCTTAATGTTTGTCGTAAAATATAATACGTTTTGGGTATGGGAGTTACATAAACGTCTTTGAGGCTATATACTTGAATGGTGTTAAGGTACAATGTGTTTCTAAATAATAAAAAATTAACAAACTTATCCTAGGATGATCTTCCAGTCCCTATTTCTTATACATAAACAACTCTTCCACCATTATAATAGTCGGATACCGCAGTTATAATATGAATATTAACTGATCTGAATAATCATACACTTGGAACTCGGCTGCTGAAATCGTATCCTTGAGAACGGCGCGAATTTCCAGAAGTGCGCAAGTAATTGTTACTGGAGTGGTTAAAAGCTTTACTTTCAAACCGTATTTCATAGTAAAAACGTGTCTAAGTATAAGTGAACGATAAATTATTAAATGATGTCTATGCTAATATTTTAAAGGGGCAAGATTTTGCTGGGGGTATTCTAGCAGAGCTAGTGAGTCCCACACTCCCGTTCCCAAATGTTAATATACCATGGGAGTATTTGCGAAAGCATTTCCCAGCGACAAAAAAAGGCGTATTGAAAAAAAAGTTTTTGTGTTTTCCTTGCTTGATATATTCAATGCAAAGAGTACAGGGCATATCGTTTTCAAGCTTTCACCATAAGACGTGTTGTGTCATAATTTGTTTACTTACAGCCAGAGGCTTTCTCTTACTGAACCATATTACGAGTATGACAAAAGGCTTTTAACAAGCGCAAAACACTTCTGAAATATATGACGGCATTTTCACACGACGCGTCGTTAAATCACATCCAAGTTAGAAATAAAAGTGTTCGATGCTTTGAATAGTCTAGTATAGTATAGTCTTCTCTATAAATATTTCTTTATATACTGCTTTTACTTCTTGTAAAGATTGTGGGGGTTCAAGGGGTGACGTCAGACGTCAGTCAGTCACCTTAACTCGCTCCACAGTCACATCCTCAGCAATTTAAACTGACCCTGGTACTTGACCAGGGATACGCTGGTTAGAAGAAAAATACTGTGTTTACTTCTCTTGTGTTGTGCTCGGCAGGTGCCAGGCATTAAATTAACATTCAAATCATAAAATATCAGGATTTCACTGATACAACCGGACACGCATGGTAATACAATAATTTGGCTTCAATTTTTATTAAGGCACGTTACAGTGAACTATCAAAATCGGATTAGCCCTTTACAAGTATACCTAACCCGTATATATAATCCAGTGGAAATACCGATAACCAAACAGACAAAATATAAAATGAGTAGTTAAAAATTTCAACTAAAAGTGAAAATGCAAGGAAAATTAATGAATCATCACAGGACTTTAAAAACGCTTTATATGCCTGTTAGAAAATTTTTCATTTCGGGATTCTTGTATATTTTTGAAATACAAGTTAAAAATTCTTAAGAGTCTATTTCTTTCATCCTACGACCAAAATTGTTTAATTCCAAGAACAATTTCGTTAACACACATTTTAGGAGTAAATTTAAGTATATTAACACGCGCGGGTTTTAGCAGGAACCTATTTAGTTTGGTACCGAGTTCAAAACATCAGTAGGTGTCTAGCACACCATATAAAAGTACTAAGTATGTTTTCGAAGGCATTTCCATTAAAGTCAATATTATTTATTAGTGGATTTAATGTTCTTACTTAGGATATCAGAAAATTGCCCCATATGGTCGTGGCCTAATCGGTGGTCGGCATTTAAGTCGATCGCTAAGTTAAGTTGCTCTGGCTGCGACCGGGTGATAGATCATATGAAAGGGTTGACTGCCTTCGATCGGTTATTTTAAATCTGATTTTGTACGATATTCTCGAACCTTCAAAAGGTCACGGAAAATTGATAATTTAGCCATTTTGTATACAATTTCGGAGTTCCATTTTTGTGGATTATAAATATGAAGTAAAAAAATATTAAAACTATTAAGTTTCAGTTTGGAATCAGTTTTATTGATTTTGCATTTATTTGTGTATTTGATTTTCTTTTATTTGTTTTTGACTATATGATTTCTTCGGAGTAAAACATCTGTAGGTTTTGTACATCTTTTATTGATATGTACTATGTAAAACAATGTCCATATGCAATGAATTAATTGAAGCGAAATTAAAATCGGTTTAATTTTATAGATCATACCCCTCCCCAACTGAGTTTAAATGCTTGTATTAGTGATGGATACTGTAGAGTTTGGATCAAAACGTGTGCCTTACTCATTTTTTCCGCTCTTTGACAATTCAGCTAAAAAGCTTTATAATTTTTTTCTAAAGAAATTTATTCTATAATAAATATGAATGTAAATATTTTATTAAACTTGTCCTTAATTGGTAATACATGCTTATTTCATGTAACACAGAAGCGAAACACCAAACATTTCTGATTTTAATTCTTTTAAAGCATGTGGAGTCATTTAACAATGTCCACCTTTATATAATAAATTGATCATCACAATATATAATTATTATTTATTCTTTATTATTATTAATAAACAGTGCGTAAAATTTTTGTAAAATTCTATCGCTGTGTGAACGAGCTTCGGATTATACAACTCAGAAAGACAAATACGAAAGGCATATTAATTTATGAGATCTCGTATATTGTACGCCTAACAAGTTTCGCTTTCACTGAACTTGACACAGGTCAAACGGCTCGGCGATAGCACTCGAAAATCCAAACAAGCGAAGAACGACCACCTAATGTCATAACTTGTCACGCGACCATAAGCCTTACTGAAGATGACGTCGCGGAGATCTGTTTTCATACACTTTTACCTTCCGCGAGATCGTTTCAAGGACAGACTCTTTTCGGGTCTCAGCCTCTTTTTCATTGGGAAGTGACACGCTTCGCTCGAGACCTTGCCCCCCCGCTCCTTGCCCGAGTGGGATGACGTCACCCCCGCCATCTTGCCTCGGTGACGCGTTGCTGGGCAACTGAACGCGCGCTAAGTAGAGACGTATTGACATAAATCAATATTATTCCAGCTACACACATACTTAATTTGTTTTTATAGATGAGAAATATATTCTAAAGAAATTTACTGCTACAGATATTTGAACGTTATCATAAAATAATATATTGTGTGTATTATTTTACCAGGATGATTTTTTTTTATCGATATGACCTTTGATGTTGGTTTCTAAATGTTTATTCATTTTAGAGTTATGCTGATCTCATCTTTTTTACATTTTAGTACTATCTTTTTTGTATTGCCCGACTACGATAAGACTTGATATTAAGTCATGTATATATTATTAATAATTGAAGAAATTAATGCCTAGTAATGTGGTATTATATACTATAAGCTTTATTATTAACTGACTGGCCCTTTGGCGCAGTGGGCAGTGAGCCTGCCTTCCGCTCCGGGGTCGTGGGTTCGATTCCCGCCTCGATTCAGTGTGGATTATCTATATGTATGTATTTATATATTTATAAAAAAATATCTTTGAATGAGCTTACGGTAGTAAATGGACGAGATTGTTCCAGCTATTCTAATATACTTATGTATAACGTTAAATTTTTCACGTGTAACCCTTTTACGTGATAGGCATAGTATATATGTATATGTTTATGTCTATAATTCCTTACTACATATCTTGTCAAAACAGGTTTGTTAAATTGTTGATAAATGAAGTTTATATATCGTTTAAAGTAATATTAAATAGTTTATTGAAACTAATATTGCAATTACTATCATCTACTATATTATATATAATGTGTTAAACATATATTATGTTTAATGTACAATATTACAATATATTGAGAACAATATTTGACAAATAGAATATTTAACAATTCATATATACGGTTTTCACGATTACAGTTTGACATCATCACATACATGTGTGTTTAAGGTGGGGTATTGGTGTGCGTGTGGCTTTATTTTAATAATTTAGAATATTAATATAGCATATTATAAAAAAAAAATATTAGCATTCGTACAGCATCCTCCATATTTACTATAATTGTACCAAATTTCATGCTCCTCCGAACTCGCAATTTTCGTAAGATGGTACCTAAAGTTTTCTCTTCGCGTATTAATACGTACTAGAGATCGCCGGCTGGCCGGAATTCGCCCACAGATCTTTTTTACTGCAACGATAATATATACTAAATATATATACATAATATTAAATAGACTATTATTCATAGAAAAAAAATGATAATCAATATAACATACGGTTGTCACGATGTGTGTGTAAATGTGCCAGCGGAAATTCAGCGATTTTGTGAAATTATGAGGATTTTTCTTTTTTTGTGCGGATCCCTAATTATTTAGCTAAAAGCAAAATAGCCTATGTTATTCCTTGTAGAATCTGCTATCTACCAGTGAACGTCCTATCGAAATCGGTAAAGCTGTTTTTGTCATTACCCGAAACGCAGACAGGCAAAAATGTTTTAACTTGCGTTTTTGCTATAGGTATCATATA
>JANCMC010010975.1:697016-770789 GCA_024363005.1 Charaxes varanes | reverse complement strand
AAGCTGTTTTTGTCATTACCCGAAACGCAGACAGGCAAAAATGTTTTAACTTGCGTTTTTGCTATAGGTATCATATATCTATGTAATCATATGAAATTAATCAAAAGATAATAATTTCGTCTTTCCAAACAGACCTTTTAATTTTATTTTTATGTATAGGCTATCTATTTTTTTTTTATTATTGTCTATTTTACTTTTTTATTATTGTCGAACAGCGATCCCGCACGTTGGCAAAATAAAAGAAGCGGGAATTATTAACGTGTGCGTCAGTGAGTGTCAGATTATTTATTTATTACCAATTTAATTTTCACAGCGTCTGTATAAACATGTTTAATGTAAAGTGCGAAAGAGATAGAATATATTATTAGGCCGATAACGTTAATCAGACGGTCACGGTAGAAACGTGAGTGTCTCCATGTTATTTACTTTGTTGCGTTTGTCTGATATAATTATTTAACATCCAGAACTATAGATATATATTAATAAATAATACATTATAAACCTACAAGTTTGTTAGTGCACCATCCTAGTTATATCAGGGTATGTTTCCTACGACCTAGCTTTTACCGACCGGATATAATTAGTCGATTCCTTGAAAACAGTATTTTCTTAAAGACAGCTATGTCACACATTATATAACGTATGTTCAAAATTTGATCACGTTTATTTAGAAAGTTAAAATTGATTAGAATTGGAATGTTGAAAATTAAGATTCGTTAGGTCTTTTAAGAACTTTTTTGATATGAATGCGTTACTACACTTACATTGGTATCCGCCTATCGGCTTATGTAGTTGACGGTCACGTGATAATCTGCTGTCAAACCTGACATAGTGGTATACATAATTTCGTATAATATTAATTGCCCATTAACGTGATTAAAGTATTATTAATTCCGGTCACCTTCAATGAACGCGTGAAGTGGAATTTAAGAATATCCTTTAAAATCAAGTTGGGTTAAGTCCACTCAACTTTCACAAATTATTGCCCAATTATGGCTGTAAGATAATGTAATGTGTTACCAAGGCTCTCGGGAATGTTGTTCTAGCTAATTTATAGAGATAAGATGTATGTATATTGTATATATGTTGCATTCATTTTTTCTGTTGTTAATAATACGTGTGAAGGCAATTTTATAATGTTGGTTTAATTATATTATTAATGATCAACGTTGAGATGCGATAATTTAAAACATTCCAGTACCCATAATGCTACAGTAAAATATATGAGTACGTCACTATCTGGTTGTGAATCTGAAGGCGTTTTTTGTTGTCTCGAGTGTTGTCTTGATATCAAGCTTTTCAGGAGGATATATAATGTGTCAGGCTATAAAAATCTGTATCCTAATTTAGGACTTAGAAGGTGCCCTCGCGACTTCTTATTTGCGAAGCGTTTGTTACCGAGATAAATCAAGATTAAATTTACTTTGTACAAAAAAACATAAATTTTAAAATATTTTTATTTTTATTCTCTTTATTGCACAATTACAAGAAAAAAAAGGATACAACTAGGTGAGCTAACCTAACCTAACCTAAACACGGACGTCGACGACTATAACAAAAAAGTGCAACAAAATATTAAAGAAAAAAACTAAACCTATCTGAGGTATAAACGTATATAAAATTTATATTTTTTTGTATATTTAATTACCCATTATTCGTATATGTTTAATTTTAAAAAAATTTAATGACCTCATGCTAAATTAAAAGTTATCCACAACGTTTATTTTTATTTTACCTTGAAGGTATGGTTAAGAACTCAATATTCTTTATTACAGTGTAAACGCCATCGATGATCTTACCGTGCCTACGCTTGTCATTTGCGGCCTATCATTATAACTGGAATGACGTTTTTTCTGTGACACCCCTTTGAAGTCACATAGCTTATAATTTAATTTTCTTTTTTTTTTACATGAAGTTTATACACAATTAGCAAAGAAACATCATAATAATGTTACTTTTAGCATCCAAGTCCAGTTTTTAACCCCGACGCAAAAATAGGGGTGTTATAAATTTGACGTGTTTGTCTGTGGCATCATTGCTCCCGAAGGCATGAAGCGATTTCAATTTATTTTCTTTGTATTAAAAGTGACTTACGTGCGAGTGTTCTTAGGAATGTTTGATGAAAATCGGATGAGCCGTTTCAAAATTGTGGGGGTTAAAAATGGGGAACTTAAATAAACGATAGGAAGCGAATAAATACGAGTATCAAATGAAAGGGTTTGATTTGTGTATTACAAAATTAGGTGTTTGAAGGGGGGGGGGGGTTAATTTACTAAATTCAACGAACATACCGGAGTGGGGTACCTTTATATAAATTTTATCGTACCTTTATAGTGATGTCTTTTAGATGTTATTTTTATGAAATAATCACAAAATCGAGTTTACATAATGATTGTTCTTATTGTGTAGGTTATAAAATTAGTACGTGATCTTTGAAATTGCATTGATTTCGTTATTATCTCGTTCTGCCATACATCTTTTCTGATATGCCTGAGTAAGAAAACGTATTTTTTTAATTATTGACGATGTATTAACACGATGTGATAGTTCTAAATTGAAGGTTTTTGTTAGTGAGGGCGTATCAATGTTATAAAAATTTTGTTCCTCTCCTCATAAATCACTTCCTTTAAAACTCCGTTAGCTTAATCGTTTGAAAATATATTGCTTTTTATTGATGACGTCATTCCATACTTTTTTCGTTAAGTGTGTTCCGATATACACTGCGAGCACTGTAAGCTGTGACCACAATTATGTATACTGTAAAAGTGTTCCTTTTTGGTTTGCTGTAGGGGTTACAGTTTAAAGCGGGGCGCGGTCCAGTATCAGTATACTCCCCCATTCAATTTTTACATTTACACTTTTTTAATTTTACAAACTCACGATTTGTCTTCACCCAGGATTTTTTAATAATATAATACTGTTAAATTTAACTGTTTTAACAAGAGCCGCTTTTTTTTTGATTGATCACGTGATCAAAGTACTGAGTGCCCTGAAGCTTGAATGCCTAGTAACAGAGTCTTCTGTATTGAAATTTGAATAAAAAAATAAAGTATTCAGCGTTCTTAATTATTTGGTTAAAAGCTTGAGACAGGATTCGGTGCGACTTTAAGTCCTTCCCTCTAGCGTTTGGAGGCTTTATTATATGAACACACATACGAGTACGTATTACGAATATGTAATTCTAATGTATGTTGTAAAACGATTTGCCGTGACCGTTCAGGTTAAAGGCAATCCATTAATGCAATGTCACGCCTGACTAATGTATGTGGAACTAAAAGCTAGACAGTTTTTTTTGTTAAGTAATTCTAGTGCAAGGCTATGTGATACGACTGGATCATTAGTATTGCTTGACAGCGTAGCAGCAATGAGAAATGCTAGTTGAAGTCAACAAAGGTTGTATTTTTAATTGAAACATTTTACATTACAAGGGGCAAACGAGCAGGCGGTTCACATAAGTGACTACCGACGCTCATGGACATCTGTACCACCAGAATGCTAGCAGATGCATTGCCGGCCTTTAATGACGAGATTAGGCCACCGAGAACTCTCACAAACAGCACAATACGCGACAACAATACCATCACTTGACGTGACAGCATTGCCACCACTTATCATATGTGAGATCCCATTTCCAGATTTGACAATAGCATGCGATGTGTGCTTGTGTCCCTATACATCTCATGGACACTGTGGAGTACTGACAATTTCATAATGACGGCGTCCATTTCCCGAAGCGTTTACGAGCGAGTATACCTGCCCCCGTACATTTTTATAGCCGACTATCATGCTGGGTAACATTTTCTAATATATTGAGATGGTTTCTTTACAAAAATCAAGCAATAAAGTATTATTATCTGGTTTAAGGTCTTTCTAAGAATTACAAAAAATCAATTACAGAGAAATCATAAAATAGACATGCCAAAAAAATTAATGAAAATTTTGCTGTTTTATTTAGTTTTATATTGAATTCAATAAATAAAATTGGATGACAACAAATTTACCTATACACCTGAAGAAATTTCGACCACAGTTCAAGAAGTTACGGGAAATTTAAAGCTTACAAAATATCGGCACACATACAACAACGCTTACTACAAAATATTTTTTTCTTTCTTTTTTGTGTTTTATTTTAAACACGTAGTCTAGTAGTAGAAAAACTATTGTATGCAACGATGTATAACCAGGTCAGAAAAGGGCTTGTAGCGTCTATCTCTGCGATGCTCGCCATGACTCGCATCGCAACGAACGCCACTCACCTTTTTTGAACCGTCTTATAGAACTGTTGCAAAAAATACTATGATTAAACTTAAATATTACAATCTTAACAATGCAAGCATCTAATTCGTATATTATAGTCTTAGATCAATTTAGTAATTACAAACATCTCGAAGGTATATTGATACGAAAATATTATTGACATTTTTTTTGTATATGTATGTCATAAATTGTGATACATTTAATGTTATATTTAATATAAAATATCATAATATGAACAAAGTTGTTTCTTTTTAAATCCTATATACTGTAAGGCCAGCATATGGACAATATCCAGTGTTCTTGAGAATCTTTACTTTCTGTGAAAATTTGTCGGTACAATCGAAATTAACAGGAAAATTAAGATCATATTTATATAATAGTGAGGGTCAAGAAAATACTATAGTATTTTCATTTTATCTTTTTGAACCTCCAGCCTTTTCTTTTGAAAAGCCAAGAAAAATTAAAGTATGGTTCAATCGTTCACCGATAAATCACAAATGTACTATCCAACAGGAATTTTTAATGTTCATAGTGTAATCAATCTATGTATTAACTAGCGGACCCGACAGATGTTTCGATTGCAGCGCCTTCTACCGGGCTAATTTGTGAATCTAAACCATCTAGGGCGCCACCCAAACGCATACAAAAAAAAAATCAGGTCCAGACGTTAAGAAGTTCAGTGACATACACAAGTACAGTAGAATTATATATATATATATATATTTAAATACATAAAATTCTACTGTATGTGTATATATTATATAAAGATATAGGTGAAGCGAAAACTTAGTGTTATTTTACAAAATTTGCGCGAACAGAGAACTATGAAATTTGGCACAATTATTCTGGCTCGCATCAGGTTCTCCTGCGTACATATATCCCACTGATGAGCTTTTTTTACGTGATAATGTCTTACAAATTAAATATAATGACCAAGCACGCGCAAAACAGCGTGACTCTTTGTCACGTTTCGCCTGAGCCGAGCGTGCTAGCCAAAGCGCTGAACAAGCGATAGAGTAACACGATAGGCCTAAGAGTTCGGCGTTATTACATAAAATTATCGTTAATCAAATTTTCAGATAGCCAATTTTTTGAATCAGATTTTCATTGCATTTGTTTTATTTATTCCATAGTTAGTGGAAGCTCTGACCGAGCTTCGAAGCGACCGTGTGCGGTGTGGCGCGTCAGAGGCACTGAGTCGAGTAGTGGACGCTTTACAGCTTCAGCTCGTACCTTATATAGTGCTACTCGTCGTGCCTTTACTGGGTATGTTACTTGCTTTTCACAGTGAAGATGTTGTT
Organism: Charaxes varanes; assembly: GCA_024363005.1. Lineage (NCBI taxonomy): Eukaryota > Metazoa > Arthropoda > Insecta > Lepidoptera > Nymphalidae > Charaxes > Charaxes varanes. Next base: position 765,231 of record JANCMC010010975.1, on the reverse strand, counting down.
TGATAAAATCAATTCAGCTTAACTCAAAAAGGTACCAACATATTCAGCGAACTTATTCAATTTTAGCTGTCCTCATTCACCGGTGTTTATGTTTATCGAACTGAAAATGTATGGAAATTGAACATAGGGTACATACCAAAAGAGTTCTCGTGGAGGTAGAGCCACGCTCTTGCGGTCCTTTTAGTCACCAGCCGAAGTAAAGGCTGTCAACGCATCTGCCAAATCCCCCCCGCCCCCCCCGCATTTTTGTTTCTAAACATAAACATTTATTAATTGTTTTAATAAGTTTAGAATTTATTGTATTAAGAATTTTTTTTTTTTGCCACCTTCTAAATCCGTTCTATCCTCAACGAGAGCCATGTTACCAAATTCCGTTAGAAAACGGCGATTAATGAAGTCCTGCGGAAAAAATGATTAAATTCTAATGTTATTCGCACAAGTAGTAGATATAGTATATGCGAAATATGTATAGCTCTTTCATGTTAAAACTGCATCCTCTACATGCATAATGTGGGTATACGAGCTCGTCGTTTGATTTTAGAATAAAATCGCTCCACAGTAGGGTGTCCCTTATGTAGGATGGAATGGGGAATGGGAAATAAGCCTATATTTTAAAATCATTTTTACGATTCTTGTAAGTAGCGTTACAATTTTTTGTGTAGTTTTCGTCAAACATAATATAAATTATAATACATGGTTATGTTGCACTATTTATTTGATGGCTAGGAAATCCGATTAGGTTATATCACATATATTAATTGTGATTCTAGGTATGTAATTTCCATTCTTGATGGTTTATATACATACATTTTTAACACATTTCATTCATAAACAATCAAGAGAGCTTTACTAATTTTATTTAACTCAAGGAATAGTTTTAATGAAAGAAGGGGTCACCCTACTGCACACACCCAAGCAAGCGTTGCATATTTAGTGGAGGGAGGTTACAGATATTGCCATACTCATCCCATTCTTGAGCGCGCAATGTATCGTGAACATTGGGAAGCAATCGTCAACAAAATGTTGACGCGTAAAACAAGTCAACTGTTACGTACTTTTAAGTTTTATTTACATTGCGATTTGATGTAAAAATATTGAAGAAATTTGTTTCTGATTTAAATTCGCATTGAGACAGATAGTAATAATGATTATAAACAGTGTTCATTTTAAAAAATTGTACATTTCAAGAAAAAGCCGACGAAAATTTTAATCACTAGGGAGTCTAGAATCATATATTGAACCCATGGCATGCGTATCCGGTAGGATGATGATATATAGGATACCTAAATTATACAACATAACAAAAAACAGAATAACATATCCAATATAACAAAAACGCAGGTTAAAACATTTGTGTATGTCTATTTGTTCCGGGTAATCTCTGAAAAGGTTGGGCCTATTTCAACGAAACTTTTACTGGCGGAGAGCCGATTTTCACATAGACTAGTTTTAGAAAAATAGTTAGGGTTCCGTAGAAGAACAAATAAAATCCCTTAATATTTAACAAAATCTTTGAATTCACCCGGATGAAGTCGCAGGCTACAGATAGCTTGTAATATATCTATCTTTTTTATCAGATATAATTATGAAACTTCATGTGTTAAATTGTTTGTAATTCATCACAGAAACGTAGATAACATAGATGTCCATGGGCGCCGGTAGGCACTTCGGTGCCTGCTGCCTGCTTGTCTGCCCCCTTGTAACATAAAAAAAAAAAAGATTTAGTGACTGGGCTTATATGGCGGCTAGATTTATGCCCCGGTCATATTTGCGAAGAGAGTAGTCACTTCTCACTCTATTTTACATGACTTCTGAAACAGCCATAGAATACTGAAGCTGGCTTTTCGGGAATATCTAACCACCTACTCCTTGCGTCATGCAACAGATGGAACGAGACTTTTATCTGAATCAAAAACTGTCTCTAATTTTACTCAATTTGAACTGGCACCAATTAGAATTAGAGAATGTCAAATCTTAGGATGAAGAATGGACGTAAGGACAATAATTATAACAGATAACTAGTTGTTATCCGGGACTTTATCGGCGTACAATTAGGTGAAATTTTAATAGATTATTTTTTTGTCGCTATTTCTTGTTCCATAAATAAGGAAGAGTTTATAAAATTAGCAATTTGACAATGAAAGATCCAGTAAGATCCGGTTTTGCTGTTTCGACGAATATTAGTAAAATAAAACAGACAGAAAGTCGTAAATTTATTTTTTGTTATAGGAACCGTATTTATGGTACCTAACAGTTTCAAGTCCCATTTTAGACCCCATTAATCCGGCCCTGTTGCAAAAAACATTCTTAGCAGGCGTCTACTAACTATGAATTACTTCCATTAGCAGGGTTAATGATTTATATATACGATATTTGTAGTTTCGAATTTTTGATAATGTCGTTGGTCGAATCGACCTCCAGAGAATGCTTCGACTCGCACGGCTGACCGGGAATATTGGCAATGACACCTGTGGGAAAGAATGTATTCAACCCCTGCATAATCCGCCTGTGACCGACATTGCGACCGTGAGAAAATTTACTTTGCTTTAGAGAGTGTTGTACGTCGACATTAAACTTTAAGAAGCAGGGTTAAGTATTTAAAATTACAGTAACGTTTTTACTAAGACTACAGAGAATGCATTTAACCCTCTCGTAGCCGACTAAGTGCCCTTAAGCAATTATACATTCCTACCGAAGGTCTCGAAGACCCCAATTTTTAATAATTAACATGGATAAGTAATGGAAATGACAGAATTTTGCTATAGTTTTAGATTTGTTGATAAAATCGATTTTTTTTATGTTATAAGGGGCATTCAAACAGGCGGTTCAAATAACCGACTACCCATCTATGGACATCTATACCACTAGGAGGCTAGCAGATGCGTTGTCTGCCTTTAATAACAAGATTAGGCAACCGGAAAGTCTCAAAAACCGAATGAAACGCGACAACAATACCATCACTTGACATAAAATAATTGTCGCCACTTCACCTGGATCTTATGTGAGAGAGAGGTACTGGTAACCGGACGCGCCGACATAATATTTGGTGTAAATGACAATAGCAAAACCAATTGACGAGTAAGGCTCCTACCTCACCGAGACGCCATGGCGACGTCGTGGGATACGTAGCCATGGATATCTGCGGTAGTCAAATGAGTCGCCAGTAGTAATCGTGGCTACGCTTCTAATTTGGCGACGTCGCCTGTCGCCAAGTGAGTTAACTGTCCTAAATTTTAATATGAATTGTTTTGATACGTGGCCGGTGACGTCGCCATGGTGTCTCGGTGAGATAGGGTTCAAAAGCGCGTATACAAAAAGCATGTATATATTTGTTTGCAACGTCGTATCAAACTTTCAAAGCAATTCCAAAAAGAACTTTTCGAGATTTAGGTTTTTAAGTGAACTGAATTTCAGTTATGCGATAAAACTATTACACGTACATAGTTTTATCAGATACTCAGACTTCTGACTGACTATCTAGCCGATAAAGCAGAGCTTTCGATGTTATCCACAACAGAATCGTGGATAAACTATCAGGCGGTTTACGAGAAGGGCCATAAAATATTTTATATCACGCAAATCAGTTTTAACTTGAGAAATCGTAGGTAAGTACAAATTGTATTTGTGTTGTACCAATAAACCGTTTATTCAGAGTCACGCCTAATAAAAAACATTACCGTTATAAGTTGACTGTTTCGAACGCGATCGTGCCAAATCCACACACACAGAAATCTGGAACGGAAGCTTCTAATTAAAGCTTAGCATGAGGGGAAACGGGAATATTAGAAAATAAAGCCTGAAAATTCTTAAAAAACTCCTAATATTCTTAAAAAAAGGATTAAATAGGGTATACGGGCTCAACTAAGCGTAGATCACACTTTCTATAATGGATTAGTATAATGAAATTTTCATTTGTTTACTTATTTTCAAACTTTTTTTTCCGAGTACTGTAATTAATTCATTACAAAAATTCGGCATTAAATTATCCAGTCAAAGAAATGTACTAACATTAATGAAATTGCAGTAACAAACAAAAAACAAGAGAGAGATTACAGTACATTTTAAGGGGGCAGGAGCCTTCTTTTAAGGGTAGTGGAACTACCCCTGTGTCAGAAGTGCTCCGCTATTCCATAAAACCGTGTAGAATAACGTAAACTATATAACGCAAGGAAATAAGCTTAAATAAACTATTACTTTTTTAACACAATTCTAATTCACCTTCATTTAAATTACGTGTATGTTTTGTATGTGTATGTGTGTGTATGTATGTATGTATATGAGTGTGTGTGTGTTGTTTGTATGCCATTATATTAGTGTATTTTATTATATGATACAATTAGGTAGTGTCTCTATATCGTCATAGTCAATCCTTACATGTATTAATTATCATAAATGATTTCCAAGTATTCCAGAATAAAAGTTTACTTAGTAAAAAGGTTATTCGGTCCTAAATCACTAAAATTTTAGTGGAAGACCCTAAATTAAATAAATCGAAAAGACAACCTAAACAACAAAGATCCACGAGTGGAGTTCCATTCCCCTCAAGCACTACAGCGATCTCAATTAAGAAATTTAAAATTCACTTGCTAATGAATGAATATGAGCGTGATTCATTTACATATAATATGGGAATCAGCAACGGTTAGTAATTTAAAAAAATGTAACAAAATAATCTTTCCAATCTAATAACTGTTTGAGGTTGTTAAGATAACCGAGTTATTTAATCGTTCCGTTATCTCACTTATAAATATATAATCCCCTTATCTATTACATGAGCTATGTTGAAAATGATACAAACTAATTAGAAATAGAACCAGCCTCACAAATTAGGCTCCATTTTATTATTATCGAGTTCCAAATTCTATTTTACTTCATTTGTATGAAGTGGTGTTTCATTTATGAGGGCAGATAATAAAAGCCAGGTACGGATATACAAATTTTGATGGCTTCTATTGAACACTTCGTTAAGTTTGGTTTATTTGCCTTTAATGTTCGCTATCACTTAGGATAAAAAATCCAAGCGCATGCGCATAAAAGGCCCGATCTTAAATAAAGTTGAGAAAAGGATAGGACAAAGAATAAATATGTCTATCTCTATCCTTCGTCCTCTGAGGGTGTTTCGCTTTTAAGACGAAACTAAATGTAATTTAAAGAAAACACGAGAGATGTTGCTGGTCATGTAGAATTTGTGATTCGGTACCACGCAAATTATATTTATGGAATCTTCTGCTTGAACAGATATTTCTGTAAAGGATTGCTTGAAGCTATCCAGGCTTTAGTTGTAATACACTGTAAGCAACAGTTTTTTTAAAGGAAAAGGTTAACAAATTTCTCAGAAGCTAGCAACGCCCTGTCAGCCTCCCCTTGTGCTGCAGATGTCCAAGGGCGTCCCTAATCAGTTCTTCTCAGCCGGTCCGTGTGCCCGTTTGTCCGCTTAACCTAAAAAAAAAGTGGGAAACAGGCACTCGGTTATACCTAATTCTAAGTGACTATTGACAGCAATAGACAAGAGCACTACCATAAGGAAACGTTTGATTCTGTACAACCATTGCGATGTTCTCGAATATTATAGGTGCCGTTTTATTTACCGCGAGGCCTTAAAGGGTTTCATTGTGTACTCCAAGGAGCTGATTCATCACGCTCATCTATTCAAGTTTTAATATTAGCTCTGCGCTTATAAGGAAAATAGCAACACGACGTATTTGTACCGTGTGCTATGGTTGTTTTACTGTGGGATTTCTGAGTATACTTGTAATAAAGTACCACTGTTTTTAAAACTAGCAACCCGCCACGGCTTCGCACGGGTGAAAAATAGATATTCATGTAGACAAAATCCTTTGCATACTTTATATAATCTACGCGTACATGAATGGAAAGAGACTTTATTTTTAAAAGCTTTCATTTAAACTAGCAACTAGCAACGTTGTTCGGGTGGAATTTTATAACTTAATTTTGGAGCAGATATCTTACATTGAATGAGCTGAAATTTTACACACGGATGTATATCGGATGATAATGCATTATTATGATGACATGGAGCTGATCTGATGATGGAGCTTGAAGAGTGGCCATAGGAACTAAAAGGAAAAACGATATAATTCCATCGAGTTTTGGCGGGTATGATTCGTCCTGACGAGTACTTTGTCTTCAGATAGTATCCAGGGTTTGATGAGGGATGCTGGAAGGTAGTCATAGGATATACGTAACAAAATAACACAATCCCAAAATAAAAGCTTTTTTAAAATAAATCTTTTTACTTAAAATTTATATATTTTCGAAAGATAAATCGTTATTAAAACTTTCAAGTGCATGGAAATAAAACTGTACAAATGACACTTTTATTTATTTATTTATTTACCAATATAAACACCCGTGTATCTTACGGTAGGAGAAGATTTCCCCGTCCAAATTTGGACCAGTCCATCTGTGATGATAACCCTTCAAAACTCAATCCTTCAGCAAACCACAAGCAGCATTTTTGTGACACATTTTCCTGCAATTTCATGTAAATTTTGATGATAATTTTGCCGGCATGAAGCCGGAATGGATCACTAGTGCAGTAGTATAGTTTATAAGGACAATACATACATCACTTGGTCATTAGTCATGGCGCCATTTAATTATATAATCATGTACGTACACTGCAAATAATTATTGTTTATAGTTTTTTAATTAACTATCGTAGATAAATCTATGTTAAGGCCATTTAGTAATCAATACGCTACCAAAATACACCGATTTTCCCTCGTATTTATTGGCGGATTAAAGCAAAGTAGTTTAGTTTTTTATGCATATTGTGATGACCCATAATTGGTAGGACATATATATGTAATATTTTTTTCTTAATTGTGTTTTATGATTTATTTTGTATCTACTATGTGTCATCCTTAAATAAATAATAATAACAATAAACATGCATATAGATGCTTCTAAAGAATTTTGATTTCAATGGTGTGGTCTAAAGCACACTAGTTTTTTTTATTAATTTAGTTTTTACATCTTAGAGTCTATCTCCTGTAATAGATTGAAACTGATAAGACCTTAGTCACTTCAATTTATGAGTACGCTTTAAAAAAGGGAGTCACAAGGTAGCAACTATGATTAGTGTTAATGCTGTAACCTTGAAGGTATTTTTTCACAGTAATGAGTTGCTAAAGTTTTGAGGATATCGTAGCTTAATCAGTGGCCGACATTTGGGTCGATCGGCAGGTTAAGCAGTTATCACCGCGGCCGGGTGATAGATGGGTGACCCATTCTAACACTTTACTTTATAAATACGCTTTTATAAAGCGACTCAAAAGGTGGCAACTAATCAGCACTGGAGCCTGCAAGTAATCTTTTCACATTAATGAGTTGCTAACGTTTTGAGGATGTCGTAGCTTAATCAGTGGCCGAAATTCGGGTCGATCGGCAGGTTAAGCAGTTATCACCGCGGCCGGGTGATTGATGGGTGATCTATCTGTGTTTCGTTCGTTCTCGACGTCAGACGGCAGTCGGCAATCGGTCATCTTAACTCGCTATACAGACACATCGTGTACGCGGACTCTCAATAATTGCGATCATATTGAATAGTAAGCAAACAAACTTTCGGACAGGACAACGTCTTCCGGGGCCACTAGTGTACACAAAATGTAACTTCTTAGGCTTCTGTAGACCTACAAGGAACCCTTATCATTTCTAAGTTGATAGGGCATGTTTAAAAGTCACTAGGAAAATTATTTCGAGCGAAATCGGACGACAACTTTTAAAGTTATTTAACAAATACGTTTCCCGCGTATCAGATGCGGAACTCTTCTACATAAGCGTGTCATGACACGCTCTTAGCCACCCTATTAAATATGGACACCACGGGCGGAGATGCGGATGCGTGAGGACTCCCGTTTCTCCGTCATGCAATGTGGAGCACCGTGAGGTTTTAGTTGGTTGGAGTCTGACATGACCCGCCGTCGCCCCCCTGCGGCGACGGATATCCGATCCGGATTTCCTCACGTAAAAAACCCCCTATTAATTATAATAATAATAATAATAATAATAATAATAATAATAATAATAATAAGAACTTTATTCAAGGACACACAATAAATTTGCATGCCAATGAAAAGGTCATGGACGAAGCAATAATATGCGGCAAGCGTAGATATTTCGAGAGTGATTGCTTACGTATGTCTAAAATAAACTCATTTTGCTTTATATTAGGAGCTATTTATTTGCCAATACATTAGTACTTTCGATGTTCAGCGTACCTAATTATAAACAAAAAGCCTTTTGTTTTTAATGGGACATCACATTTTGAACAATCGCTTATAAGGTTAATGTTAGCCAATATATAAATGTTTCTAATGAGCATGTTGCTTGTTAATTTAATTCTCTATTTAGCGTTGGTAAATTCCAGAAAAACAGAAAGAAAAAAATATTATTACGAAACAATTCTCGTAAATATTTAAACATGAAACGAAACTTTTCGGTACCTACCATTTTACGAAAATTGCGCGGACGGAGGAATACGTTTGGCAAAATTATAGTTTATATAGAGGCGGGTGTGAGAATGCTTTTTTTTTACAATATGCAATATTAATAGATTCAAATAAAACCACAATCCACCAATCGATTTACACACACTTGTAGATATACCTTATATTGTAAGATTGTGTAAATCTAAAATCCATGAAATACTAAACTACTTTGTTTAAATCCGCGAATGAATATAAAGGAAAATCGGTGCAACGATGCAACCCGAAAGCTACACCACCGAATCCGCCACCAAAGCACAGCACTACACTGGCTTTCCGATGTGCCTCAACGCACGTTTCAAAAACAAAAGATAAATAGAACCAGAAACCGGCCCTCATTCTAAACCACTTAAAAATATGTAATGAAAAAGATTTTTGTGGACACCTTTGCGGGGAAGTTGTGGATGAGATTGGCCCAGGAAAGGGGAAGATGGTTCAAGAAGGGAAAGGCCTTTGCTCAGCAGTAGGACACAATGGGTTAATTAAAAAAGAAAATTATATTTTTATTTTACATATCACACAAAAATTAAATTAACATAATTTGATATTCATTTGCATCACCATACTTTAAATCTAGTGAAAAAAACCTAAAACTAAACAAAACGCATTTTTTTAGATTTAATAATGACAGCGGAACAGTTGAAAATTTTGGATTTTGTGATGGTTTACAATTAATTAAATGAATATTTAATATCTGAACGAACGAACTATCACATAACCGTCAATACGAAATCTAAGAAAAATGCACTTTGTTTAGTTTAGTTTTTTTTTCATTAAACTTTAAGTATGGTGTAGCAAATTAATATCAAAACATGTTAATCAATTTCAGTTTCATGCCTAATAACTATTCGTTTAAAAATAAAATTAACTATCTTATGTTCTCCATCCCTTCCGTGTTCCGATAATTCAAAATGTGCATATTATAGGCTACCCTCTCCTTCTTTATTCTGTGTTAATGAACATATGTAAATATATTCGTAATATCACTTATTCCGTATATCATCGCGTGTCCCGCCCATTTCAAGATTTCATGATAGGTGACCTTTTAATATATATGAATACGTGCAAATAAAAGATTTAGAGTCCTAACTCACCGAGGCGCCATGGCGACATTATTCGCCATGGATATTGGCGATAGAGTAGTCAGTAGTGATCGTCGCTACGCTTCTAATTTGACGACGTCGCCATACCGTCGCCGAGTGAGTTAACTGTCCCAAATATGAAAATGAATCGTTTGGCGTCGCCATGGCGTCTCAGTGAGGTAGGGCCCTTATATTTATGCCATACTGATCGAATGCCGCGACGTTCAATGAACGATGACCCTTATTTAACAAAATAAAGAAGTCCGTTTATAAATCCAACATTAAGTTACAAAATAAAGCCTCATTAATATCTTCCGACGTTTACCCTCATCAATCAATGCGCATAGACTTCCTTGATTTTTTTCATCTTCATTGGCATAAGAACGGGTGGGAAAGGGACGAAAATTGGCCAAGTGATTTCTGCTAACTCCCTGTCTCTTTCTGTCGTTAATGAAAGATTAGCCGTGGAGACTGGATTGATGTTAGGAAGTACGTAATGACACAACCGTTTTTTGCGTCTTTTTGCTTAGAAGGAAATGTCAGTCGTAAGTCTTCGGGTAAATCTGAGTTTATTTATGAGACAGAATCGTCTAATATTCCTATGATAAATTAAATCTTTTAAAATAAAGGAAAGCCTTCAAAGTGTTTTGCACGGTTCTCTTTCCCTCTATGTTTTTCCAACGATTAGATGTAAAATTTAAAGATGAAAATTTGAAGTCTCTACGACTTCAAATTTTCCATGTAAATAGGAGATGCTAAAAACTCTTCAAAACAATTATTTAGAGCGAAATCGGACCATAATTTTTGAAGTTATTTAACAAAAACGTTTATTTATCACGTATTAGATACGGAACCCTTCTATATAAGCATGTCTTGGCACTCTCTGTGCCACTTTATTTTTTCAGATTTATGAAAATAATATTGTTAATATTCGGAAGGTTTAAGGCACTTTGATACAAAAACCTCGCGGAAAACTTTCTTATGTTTACTCAATATGAGCTGGTCAACTTCGGTTGACGTATATTGGGCGAATCAGACTCAGATGAAGGATTAAATTTGCCAAATCTGTGAAATGTTGTATGTTTTTGCAATATTGGTAGACTATTTTTTTTCACTAAAGAAGTATACCAATTAAAAGATAGACATTAAAGATCACCGGCAAAAGTTTACAATTTGATTCTTATGTATAGATGCGAAGTGACGGTTATATATTTTTGACTGGTCCGTCAGCGCAGTGGGTATAGATAATAAAACAATAATATATCCTAGGATTAATAAATTTATATTAAAATTATGGAATCATTTAACTAATCCTCACGTAAATTTTATTTTTAACATTGAACGTAGAGCCCATAATCTCTGTATTTATTTCAATGGAATCGACGACTTTTATTTGACAGAAATTACAACTATTTATAATATCCACTTCATGGCTGGTTATTTATAACTTCTATTTTTGAGTTGGTTTTTTGTTAACACAATTTTATGTTATACTAGCTGTTTCCCATGACTTCGTCCGCAAGAGTCCTTATACCTTCTTAATGTATCAAAAATCCTTTCTTATCGGGTGTCTTCTAACTATAAACTACGTCCCTGGCAAATTTAATCTTTGTACGTCACGCGGTTTTCGTGATTTCGTGATAGCTGACCTGACACTTTTATAAGTATAGATTAAAAGCAGAATACTGTTGTATTGACTAATAATACAGTACGTATTATATGGTATAATATACTATAACCACAATATATTGCAATACTTATATAACTAGGTATTGTAAAACGTCCATGTTTTTTTAATGTATTTAACAAAGTTGTTATGGTTAAGAATTTAAAATCTTAAAAACCAGTTTCCCTATATACATATATAATTTGAAACTGTAGTACTAGATGTCGCTAGGTGCCTTGAGTTTTTGCCGCAGGCCGCAAGACGTTATCAAGCCGTATAATTGAAGTTAAAAGTTTTTCTTTACTATTATTACTGTGTAATAAGAGTAAAACCAATCTTTATAATTTACGCGACAACAACACCATCACTAGACGTGACAGCATTGCCGCCACTTCACGCCGATCTCATGTGAGAAAGAGGTAAATGTTCTTTAGATACAATGTAGTATAATACCAACAAAACTAACTATTAAAATCACACTATTTATTCGAACCAGCTCTGGGATAGAATAATTTTAACAAATTCTTACCCTCTATTTATTTATTTCTACCCTCTAGCATTTAAATTTGCATTTGAATACATAGATAGACGTCGCACGCTTCATCAAAAGTGACCTAACACATAAAAGCAGATTTTTGGGAAATCACAAAAAACGTTTTACCATTCACGACTTATTCCGCTTATGATTCGATAAAAACGGCACTATATTAACCAAATTATACATTTTAATACTAGCTGACATAAGCGATTAATAATATTTAAATGGTTTTTAATAATAATGATAATTTTATTATTTGATTGTCTTTTTAATTGAAAAATTATTTAAGTAGAAAGACAAAAATAGCTGTATCTCAGTGTTGAATAGAGATATCGAAATAATTCTTATATTGGCTGATAGAGTGCGTTAAAACAAACTAATACAGGTATAATTAACTTAATTTAGACCTAAAACGTAATCGGGCAGTTTTTATTAATGAGATAATTATAATTTGCATCTTTACTGAGGTGTTCATATTCATAGCTAAGGCCCCTGTACGAATTTATAACATTATTATAAAAATAAATTGTAAAGTCAACGATTTGCTTGCTGGTTGTTAAGTTTGAATAATATATATATCTATACTAATATATAAAGCTGAAGAATTTGTTTGTTTGCTTGAACGAGCTAAACTCAGGAAATACTTGACCGATTTTAAAAATTCTTTTAGCGTTAGATAGCTCATTTATCGACGAAGGCTATATGTTCATCACCCTAAGACCAGTATGAGCAGAGCACCGATTTTTTTTTTCATAATCGGGGGAACTTTTTCCTTTTGAGAGCTTCTAAAATTTACGCGAACGAAGTAACGGGAAACACCTAGTTAAACATAAAGACTTCAGTCATTTCATATTACTAATATTATAAAGGCATTATAAGGAACCCAATTATTTGTATAAAAATATTTTGTGAAGCCAACAAGTTGGTTGGCTGGTTGTTTTATTTGAACAAAGGATTTTATGAAATTGACTATTTGAATACCGAACCCTTGCCATGAAATTTCAAAGCATAAAAGCTTTTTTTGATGCAAGAGCTATTATGCAAAAACTTACAGTGTAGATAAAATAATATGGCTTGAAAAATTAAAATGGTAGCCTTGTTTATTACAAGGGGCAATCGGGCAGGTGGTTCACGATATATACCTAGATTATCTACTTATGGTTTAAATTATTATTTTTTAAATTTAGGTCAAAATTTATTAAGGGAAAATAGTAATCTACTATCTGTACCCGCAACTTCGTCTGCGTAAAATTAGGTAGAATAAAAATAGATTCAATTTTAGCGTGATGATATATACACTATAGCCTTCCTGGAGAAACGGACTATCTAAGTCTGAAAGAATTTTTCAAATCGGACCAGTAGTTCTTGAGATTAGTCCGTTCAAGCAAACAAACAAACAAACTCTTCAGCTTTATATATTAGTAAAGATATCGCAATTTCCTTTGGTTACGGCATCACTAGTGAACGCCTGGACCGATTTCGCTAATACTTTTTTGTTGAGTTTGTTATTGCTAGGAGAAGGTTTTTATGTAAGATAAATTACTTTTAAATAAAACGAAAACCGCCTTTAAAAAACAAAAACTCGAGGAACTAAAAAGCAAAAAATAAATAAATAGTATTTTTATACGATTTAGTAGGCACTTACTGTTGTGTCTGGGAATATTCTCTTATGTCCTTGAAACCAATAAATAAAGTGCAACCACGTCTTTATCTTATTTATCACCAACATTACATATTCCAAAAAATTACTTGTTCTTTTTTTTTTTTTAAACAGCAATTTGCACCACAGGCTAATGCCCGTGCCATTTCATAGTACTCTGTTCTAATTTATTGAGATTTCTATCGTTCTTCAAGTCCTTCATACAAAGTCTGGTTCGTCGTTGGGGCAGCCATTTCCGCAATGAGATATGGTTCATTAAAGTTGCAGGTGGTCATAAATCCATTTGTGTGAATATTTGAAATCCAGTAAACCTACAAAGTTGTAGGGAAGGGACAAGTCTACTAGATGTAGACTCTATACCACTTTTTAGCACTATGTTAAAAAATGTAGAGACATTTTTCGGTATGCAAAATATCATATCATATGAGTACAGAATCTTAGCTAGCTCTTCCTTTTCAGACTTCGTAATTGGCTTCATAGCCTCAATAGCTCAACGCTCGAAGGTTTGACTCTAATTCGTAAGGTATTCAACAGCGACACCGCTGGGTTATTGTCGCTCCCAAGCCAAGCACAAGCCTTTAATACTTTTTTAACATGACAAAATATTAACAATCAATTGTGATCATATTTAAATACAATAAAGTATAGTAAAATTATAATAACCTCTTATATCTTATATATTTAAAAGCGAAACACGTATCACAAAATCACGAAAACCGCGGGACATACAAAGATAAATTTTGGCAGTAGTTTATAGTTAGTAGATATCCGCTAAGAACTGATTTTTCGGTAAGGCCACATAAAGGATATCTCAGAGTTTCTGCAATCTCTTTATACTAACGAGTTTCTTGCAGATTCTTCTCGTGGCGCGACTCTTCCGAATCAGTGGTAGCTTTTAAAATATTTGACGATTCAAAAGAACTTGTAAAAGTCTACTTGAATAAAAAACCACATTAGTCAAACACACAAATGTGCAACTTAGAAAAAAAAAACAAATACGAAGAAGGCACTATTATCGTGATAAAATTGAGGGACAGACTCATCGAAGATATTAAAAGTTGAATCAATTAAGCCCATTAGCCAATTGGATACTCAGTAGCCGATAAAATAATTGGCCGATAGCGAAATTAAAGCAATAACAATAAATTGCTGCCGTATCATAAATCATGAGTTCTAGACGAACGCGGCCTCGGCCACCGCGACAGGTTGAATACCTTTGAAATGATGTAATTACAGTAGATTATATCACAAGTGTTGAAGTGGATATGTCGAGAAGTATTGATTGCGGTTCTATCCATTAGTAGTTCTCTTTTATTCTCCAAAAAAAAAATAGCCAACAGCGTGTCAAGACACGCTTATATAGAAGGGGTTCCGTATCTGATACGCTATAAACGTATTCGTTAAATAACTTCAAAAGTTCTAGTCCGATTTCGTTCAGACTAATTTTCCTTATTAGTTTTTAGCATGTTCTATCAACATGGAAAATTTCAAGTCTCTATGTCTAGTAATTTGGACATGCTAGAGGGACCTAACGGGCAGACAGACGGACGAACGGACAGAGCGAAATAATAAGGGTAAGCTAACCCTTATAATTTCGTTCTGTCCGTCCGTCTGCCTGTCTGCCCGTAAGGTAGTCCCCCCCCCCAAAGATATAAAATTTATGTAGCTTATTTGGCTAAAAACAGAGCATTTCATAAATGAATAGCCTATCTCAGATGGATCATCTTAAATCGCCTCACAGTCACATCCTCTGCAATCTAAGCGGACCCTGGTACTAGACCGGGATAACGCTAGAAAGAAGAAGAAGAAGACAAGGTGCCTTGATAGTTGGTACGCAGTTCGCGATTGTAACACAACTACACCGTCCACCTGTGTGTCAGTGTATTTATACCCTTATGAAAAACTACCCTCCATTACCTAAACACTTCATACGTAATTGTTTACTCGTGTTTACATCTCATATGGAGTACTGATGCCACCTTTGGAAGAGGGCTCTTCTTTTATTTTGATACGACTTAGAGACCTTCAAGTAAAGAGTATACTCATTTCTTAAACGCCGAAAACTCGACTCTGAGCCTTTTGATAGAGACGCAGAGAAACCATCTGCCCGTTTGCCGGTTGCTTTAAAAATTTCATTCCTCTCTTTCTACCACTGAACATTCCTGAATAAACTCATTGATTGATTTTGCAATCACGTTATTATTTTAGACGTAGAATCTTTAAAGCAGTTCTTTATATCCTTAACGCCTTTGTGTGTTGTCGTCTGTCTAGAGGGAGCTACTGAAAATCATCATCTGTAGAGTTTTGTACTCTTATTTAAGTTGAGTGGTGAACCCTTCCAGGCAAATTACAACACTAAATCTTTTTAAGCATTGATTATTGTTTTTAATTATTGTTATGCGAAGAAAGTTCTTTAGATATAGTGTTGTTTTTATGAATAAAGTTTCTTTCCTTCTATATTTGACACTTTAATATTATATGTTTAGCTGCATAATTTTAATTGTTATTATTTTTATCTATTTACCACTGACTGTAACGTTATAAACGCAAATTTCGAATGTTAAAGTTTACGGTTCAAGCAACGCAAAAGCTCGTGTGCAATTCAATGAATATTTGGTAAGACAGCTATGAGAAATGATTTGCCAACTGTTGAGCAAGTCCTTGTCCACAGTTTTTATTTATTAATCAATAAACTTGTTTAATATTTAGCCAATTTTTGACTTCGAATAAATTGTTCTGAAATAAGCTTAAAACCTCCCTCAAAAAACACCGAGGAACTCAAAGGTTATATATGTTATACTGAAACTACACTAGTCGCAATCTATACGCTTCGATAAAGTTTACTTTCAACCGTTCCGTATAATATATTAATAAAGTGACCCGGAACGTGTCAAGACACGCTTTCAATATGGATGGGTTCCGTATCTGATATGCGATGAAAGTATTGGCTGAATAACTTCAAAAGATGTTCTCCGATTTTGCTCAAAATAACTTTTTAATAACTTTTTATCATGTCTTATTCGCATAGAAAATTTGAAGTCTCTACATATTAGTTCGAAAATCCAAGGGAGGGATGGGTACCAGCTTGCAAAACACTTTGAAGATCAATTACTCGAAAATGGTACCCATAATACTACAATACCAGAAACCTGTGTTTAAACTTGCCTTTATTTTAAAGAGCTATTCAATTATATTACAAACGATGGGGTTGAATAAAAAGAAATTCATCCCCACTTCACATGTACGGGAGAGTCCCCTAAAAAGTAAAATTATTATTAATTAACGATGTCAAAAATAAAATCTATACGCAATTCATAACTGTGTCAAATATCATGCAATTCTGTTCATAATTGTAGAACTTAGACATGGACGGACGGACGGACGGACCGACCGAGCGAAACTATAAGGGTTCCTCGTAGGACTACGGAACTCTAAAAAGGAGACTTATATTTTATAAGGTTGCATTAATTTAATCAATATAGATGAAATGGACTGACTGTCAGAGACTGGCGCTGTGTCGTCTCATGCGAGCGATTTAAGGCGAAATACAGAATTTGATTTTCGAGTTTAAAGATATTGTCGTTAAGTCTAGACGAAATTTTTGAGCATCCATTTAAATGGTGCCATTGTGAAGGTTAATATTGTATCTCCGTTTCAGCGTAGTGAGTATTGTGTTTATTTAAAGCCATTCTCGTGTAAACTGCGGTGTTCACTGACATCGCACGCTAGATATTATATTTCGTGGTTTTGCACTGTCGCTGTTTAAAATTAGGTTTATTTCATATGTATGGAACTTTAAACTATTATAGGACAAGGGTCATATTCGCATATACAATACAATTTTCGCATATGCCATTGCCGACCTTATCGCGTAAATTGAGATGTTTACTTCAGTCGCTCGCTGGATAGAGATGTTACATTTTATTTTATTTTTACATTTCATTTTGTGGTAGTCTCTTGACAAAATGAATTTAAGTACGCTATGGGAGTTTAAAGCAAAATATTATAACAATTTTAGGGTTCCGTAGTAAAGTATAGCGTATAGATTTTAATTATATTGGTACGATTTTTCGAGGAATTGGCGTTCAAAGTGTTTTGCAAGTTGCCTAAGCCCTTGGGATTTCCGAACTTATATTAGATGTAGAGACTTGAAAGTGTCCATGTTAATAGCGCAACGCAAACTTATTCGGAAATTTATTTTGAGCAAAATCGTCTGAAGTTATTTAACATATACCTTTATCGCGTATAAGATACGGAACCCTTCTATATAAGCGTGTCTAGACATGCTCTGTGCCACTTTTTATTGCGTATATAATAGAATTTTGTTAAAAAATATTAACTATAGACCGAAAAGATGTTATTTACGCAAGTTTAGTATATACATTTTTAAATGTATTATGTACTTTATACCCTTTGTACATTTCACAAACAAATCACAACTCGAATTTCCAATAAAATTTAATTGGAATGGCTTTGCACGTGCGATCAAAAACAGATTTTCATTGTCGATTTGTGATTTTAAGCGAATAAATTCTTAATTAAGTTTTCTATTTATAGTGCAATGACGTAATTCACTTTTACAAGTGAAAAGCTCGAGCGCTTTAATTGAGACAGATGTAGAGCTTTTTACAAGCTGGGCCAACAATTTGATTCGGGTCACATTTTTCTTCGATGACTGGAGGAATTGAATAGATCGCAGAGAATTAGCGGTTTTTGGAATATGGTTATAAAGGGTGTGGTAAAGTAAGAGACGAGTGGACGGTTTGATGGTTGGTGACGAACATTGCCTTTACGTGCTCCCGAGCGCCATGGTGCGCTGTACCACTCCTTGGTTTGCCACATGATTACAGCTTGGTTATTCCTGGTATTTGATATGCTCTCAATATGATGCCACAGAACATGATTATATGTTACCCATGAATTTGTTCTTAAATTGTAGTTAGTGTTTATGTTTAGATTGTGTTGTGTGCGGTGACATCCATGAGGCCGCATGGCGGACCCTGACGCTGTCGCGTCAAGGTTCCGCCTACATTTTTGTTCGAAGGACCACTGTAAGGAGTGGTAAAATAAGAGACGAATGGATTTGATGGTTAGTGACGTGCTTTGCCCGGACAATAGCGTTATAGAATAATCGGGCTAATAAGTTTAATAAACCTAAATAATTTCAAATCCTTAACCTTCCTGAAGTCAATAAATATCCACCAGTGGCCCGGAATAGCTAAAATTGCATAATGTCTTCAATTGGTAGTATTCTGTAGCGGTAGCGGATAGAAACGATTAGAAGAAGAATTTAACTCGAGATATAATCGGTACTTACAAATTTTAGTTTGACTATGTACCGCGAAAACACAGAACCACTTATTGAGGAATCCAATTACGACCACTATGATTGAAATAGACATTCAGAACAGCTTTCCAAATTACCACAAAATCTATTTGTTTTTCGCCTCCGCCGCGTTCCTTTGACGCTCGATAATCTATCTCACTTGTCAATGTCATTTTCTCCTCAGCCTGTCAGCTTTGACACGGGTTTGACGGATAGGAGTGTACCCAAATATTACGAAAACAATAGATACAAATTACGTTATATCACTGTGTATGACATTGAGAGTTCTGGTGTCTCCGAGAATGTATCTTCTGGAAGCTGGACGAAATAAAGGATCTATTTTTCACGTTTTCCGAATTGGGAATCACGACGTTGGTAACACTTAAGTAAATATTTTGTATTATACATGGAAGAATATACCCAAGGTAGTTAATTTCCTTCGCTGTTGGAAAAATTTCGCTCGCTACGGGAGAATGAAGAGGTTTGTTTTGGAGGAGAAATTTGTATATGTGTAAAAAGCCAGGGGCTCTCCAAAAAAGAAGTAGGGGCAGTCCCTTCCTCCCTCTTAGAAATTAAAAATGCAGCCAAATGTACAGAAATCAAACTCCCTGAGTCTACTCAAGTGACTCGTTTGACCGATAAAGGAAATCTCGTAGGTGGAAACCCGAATGAATGCACTTGTTCTATTCTGTTTAAGAAATTCGTCTCTCTCTCCCGGGCACTGCTATGGTTCCTTCCTCTGCAACACGATGGACCCGGCACCCGCACGGTGAATCCATGTAATGCTAAGAAATTCGTCTCTCTCTCATGTTACTTAACACCGACGGAATGAATTGCACACTCTGGCGCATTCAATGCCATTCGTCAAGAAATAACAATATAGGGAATAAAACTAAAAAAAAAAAACAAACAAGAAATTATGATTCGTAACATAGAGTTAATCACATTTATTGAGTATTTCTTCGTACAGTGTAACGGGAAAGCTTACAAATATTTATATAGGAAAAATCATTTTTCAAGTTAATATTAAAATCATTTATAAAAACTTAAATAGCAAAATTAATAAAACTTTATTCCTTTATTACTAATGGTACACAAAGATGGTACATAAATCTAAACACTATCTAAACCTAACTGTACAATTACTTAGAAATATTGTAAACTAAACACTAAGTATAATTAAAAAAATTGATGCAATTGGCCCATGTAGTAGAGTGGTATTAGTTATTCATGTATATAATTGTACATTTGTTCACATTTCTAGCAAACGTTTTTTTATCACGTCTTTTGTTTCACATCCCCAAGGGTTATTTAATTTTTTTCTTGAAAGTTTGACAGAAATTTGAAATAATTTTCATTTCAGCTGGCAATATTTAAAATACCTTGGTCTCAATATTATTAACAGTTTTAACTAGATTTATTTTTCATTATATGCTTAATAGAGGTAGAATAAGCTCGTATTTTATTATAATTTCAATTATGTAACTAAAAAGATATAATCATGTAATGTATTAATCTCTAGAAAGTGTGACTCGTTAAAAGGCTAATAAGAGTCGAGCCTAGATTTGAGCAAGACATCCTTTGTTGCGTCTGCAAGTACTATATAATAATGATGATGTATATGAAAGAAAATTGTTTTAATTCTATACTTTAAAAGTTTTAATAAAATGAATGTAATGTGTAATTAAATAATAATTTTGACCTGTATGCCTAAACATATTAATAAAATCTTGTATCTTGTATTATGTATTTTGGCTCAGATTGGAACGAATTTAGCAAAGCCATAAGGCCATATTTGTTGAAATTAGGAGGTTAAATTTTGTGTGTGTGAGGATAAAATGTTTTTATGCTTCATATCTTTCTGAATTAACCGCACAGTCTTCTTTATGTCTTCTCCATAAAACGTGACACATGACGAACGCTCTATGAACACAGTTCATGAAATAATAATTTAACCTGGCATGTCAGTCAAAACGTTAGTACGAGAGTCTTCTATTAGAAGTATTTCGAAGTTGCTAGCATTGTTTTAGTATTTTCAAATAATCGTTTGACTTTTCCTATCTTTATATCCTTTTAAACATTACCAGATGAAATTGATCAGCGCCACCTAGCGGTAACGTTGTAACACTGATCAATCTCCATACAAATTGAAGTAAACTTTACCAACGAATCTGTTAATTGGCTGAGTCGAGTTGACTATTAATAAATTTCGCCTTAGACGTCATTAACGTACCAAAGGTCCCTTCATTAAGATCGTAGGCGGTTTATCTGAAACAATGTCTATTTTTAAATCAAATGTGATTTATATAAGACACTTTAAGAGTTGATGGGCCTTCAAAAGCAGAAGCTTTCTGATCCATTATAAATATTTTCCTCAGGCATTGTTACGCCGAAATTCTCTTATCATCGCTTACTATTTGAAATGTATATACATAGATTTATAAATGCAATAATACTTTCAACAGATTCTTCTTGCTATTTGAATTATTGATTCATTGTAAGTGAAGGCCTTTATCAGCGTCAACTGTCTATAAATCCATATCCACTGATGCTTCCACGTCTCTATACTATAATAAGTGTGGGTATATAATAAAATGTCTGCTAGTGTGTGGCTCTAAATATTTTGCAATTAGAATTGCATTCGTAGATAGACGAATTTCTTAGCATTCCACGGATTCACAGTGCGGGTGCCGGGTCCTTCGCATTGCAGAGAAAGGAACCATAGCAGTGCCCGGGACTTGTGACCCAGATATAGGTTTGAGAGCGCTTTTTATCTCCACTAACACTCACACTATTTCGTTCGCGCCTCACCAGCGACCTTTCACCACTTATACAGTCCACTAAAACAACTAAATTTCCCCTACATCATGCTAAGGTTCAATGTCGTTTGCACGTCAATTAGTTAAAAGGTTCATTTTTGCTTGTTATGCATTACGTTAATTTCTAACAATAACCAACACAAGCACATTTTTTTAAATTTTAGCACAATTTTTTTTTAAATAGGAGCTGCAATCCAAAATGGTGAAACACTTTCTTGTCGACTAAACAAGAATACCTTTTGTATTTAAAATAAATACATATTAAGAAAACGCTTTTTTTATATAAAACGAACAATGCACAAAAATGTGTTTATTTTGGAACATACGACTGAAGATAAACTTCTTTAGCCCCGCTAGCTATTAGTATATATGTCGCAGGCCGATAGCTTTATTAGCCGTTTAATTAACAGCTTAGCCTCCTAATTAAAAAGCGCAATGTATCACGCACATCATCAAGCCATCCTCGTACGTTAAAACGAAACTAATTTAATGAAAAGATTTAATGAAAAAATCTGATTTTTAATATAATGTAGCTTAAAAAATTACGTGTCAGTTTATTTTAAGAACAGGAGAAAACATGTATTGAGCAAATCAATTTTTAGAAGGTAAATATCTCACGGAACGACCTGATACTACTGTAACAGTGAAATGCCCTATTCATCAACTATTTCTCCTAATACAAGCTTTTAATTTAAGCTTAGTAGGAGGGGAAGAAGGGAATATTAGACATACCTAAAAAGTATTCCTGATATTCTTTTAAAAAAAAATAAAAATATATTAAGTACCTACTAGCTTTATCCCCAGACTTCGTCCACGTAATTTCAGTGATTTTGTTATGTATTGTATGTTTTTTTTTTGTGCGGAACCCTAATTATATATTCCTTATCAGAAAAATATAACATAATATCACTTCTGTTTTTTTTTACATATAGTATCCCCAAACATACACATTTTTCTGATAATTCTTACAAAAGTTTGGATTTCGTTTCGGTGTTTCGATTTTTCTGATGAAAAGTATATTTCTTAACCTGAAGTAACCTACATATGTTACTCCTTGCAATATCACCTAACTGCCAGTGAAAGTCCTGACGAAATCGGCCAGCCGTTTCGGAGATTACTCGGCACAAACAGACAGACGAGAAAATTAAAATTATGTTCGTCATGTCGGCTTTACTTAGGATGAAAATTTTCGTGCTAGGCCCTTAGCGGACACTTCTTGGGTGTCACGCGGGTTGCATTAACATTGATTAAAAGCCTGACACGATTCAGACTTCCCTCCTAAGCTGTGGGTCTAGCACTAACGTTTTAATCCAAAGTAAGTCGACTCGTCTACTTACTTCGTTTCCAAAAGTTCGTGCTAGACCCAGAGTTTGCCACGCTAAGGTCGAATGTCGTTTGCACGTCAATTAGTTAAAAGGCTCATTTTTGCTTGTCATGCATTACGTTGATTTCTGACAATAACCCTTAGCAAAATTTTCTTTAAGTAGGAACTGTCATCTAAAATGGTAAAGCACTCTCTTGGCCGACTGTACTTATCTGCATATATGCATTTTATCTAATCGATACATCTACACTGAGTACATTAAATCAAAATTCAATTATTCAATTAAGTTTTCTCACAATTCTTGTGAAAGTCATTTATAGCGAATTTTTTAAACAATTTTTAATATCCGATATGAAATACTCTTATACTATACTAGTTTTGCCCGCGACTTAGTCCGCGTAAAAATAGGTGAAAAAGAAATAGATACCATTACGTATATATACAAATATATAAAGCTGAAGAGTTTGTTTGTTTATTCCTTGAACTCGCTGATCTCAGGAACTGTTCCCCCGATTTGAAAAATTCTTTCAGTGTTAGATAGCCCATTTATCGAGGAAGGCTATATATTATCACGCTAAACTTGAACCTCTTTTTAAAAACTGATTTTACGCAGACGAACTCGAGGGCACAGCTAGTTAATTAGAATCTTGTATAGAGGCATAGGCAAGAGCATCGTTTGGACTGGCCCGTTGGCGCAGTGGGCAGTGACCCTGCCTACTGCTCCGGGGGTCGTGGGTTCGAATCGTATATAGATGGATTTTGGCAAGGAGGTGGTTTATAGTCAGTAGACATCCGCTAAGAAACGATTTTTTGAAAGGGCTAGATTAAGGACTACATGCTCTCGCAAGTTTAATTTTAAGCGGACGAACTCGCGGGAAAGGGCTAGTTTAATCTAAGCTCATATATAAAGCGGAAGATTGTGTTTGTTTATATGAACGCCATTTTGCTTATATTGTTAACGCTAATATTGTTTAATTAATATCAAAAACAACTGGTCCGATTTCAAAAATTCTTTCAGTGTTAAATAACATGACGCTAAAATTATATTGAGTTTTTGTCCTTATTTTACGCGAACGAAGTCGTGAGCACAGCTAGATTAATATAAAATCACACAATTACTAAAATTCAAAGCATATCAGTTACTTATTACTCAAAACAAAACAATCGAGTTGTTTACCTTAAGCACTTACGACTAATTAATTGAAAAAAAAAACTTTTTAATTTCCCCCTGTGTTTATTTGGTAATATCGGTGAAATTTTAAAAACTAGTATAATCCATAACAAATATAAATGTAAACCAGATGTCCTCAATATCGTAGACGTGCTCCTGATCCAATTTCAGAGCCTCAATAGCTCAACGGTATAGGGTATGGATTGAAATCCGCAAGATACCCGGTTCAAACCCCACCGCCGTTGGGGTATTGTCGCACCCACTCCTAATACGAATCAGCCATATCGAATACAGTTATACTTTCATAAAAAAAAAACTTTTAAAATAAAAAACGCATACATTTCCGGTTTCGTACAATAAAAGTTTTTATAAGCCATATACCAAAAGGTATACTAGGCTACAATCTCACAACTGAATCTAGGTACATATTTCAAGTATAGATCCATAACTAATCCATGCATAAGCTCTATGATCTGAGTAACGGACTCAGATCATAGAGCTACGCATAGAGTAAGCTGGTTAGTCATAGGACCACTTAACAACAATACAACGAAGTCAAAAATGGGCCAAATTTAATTATATTCCTGTCCATCTGTCCAAATATCAGTTGCTCAAATAAAGACTGTTTAAATCAATAAAATAAGATTCGTTTGAGTCAGGCAAAAAAAATACTAAACGGACGACTACTGAAAATTAACTATAATTACATTTTTTTTATTATTCTAAATATTGCTATAATATTTACAATGAACTTAAATATTAAGAAGAAGAACTATATACATAATAAATAAACTAATACTAAATGAAACTAAAAACATATTATATAACAAAGATATAAAATGAAAAAAGTCAATATAAATGTGTTACTACAAAAATTATTTTTTTATAAGAATGAGGGTTTATAGCACTTTATTCCTTCTACTACCTAGCGTTATACAGTCTAGTACAAGTCAGCTTAAATTAAAGAAGATCGTCTATCGGGCTCGCTAGTAAAGGATTAGAAATCAAAAATTCTGTTATTCCTACAAAAAGTTCCTTTTTAGGGTTCCGTAGTACTACAAGGTACCCTTATAATTTCGCTCTGTCCGTCCCTCTATCCGTCTGTCTGCCCGTAAGTTGGTCCCCCCCTTAGCATTTCCAAACTATTAGAAAGATTAGAAATTTTCAATGTTGATAGAACATGCTTAAAACTCATCAAATGAATTAATTTGAACAAAATCGGACAACAACTTTTGAAGTTATTTAACAAATGCGTTTATGGCGAATCAGATACGGAACGCTTCTATGTAAGCGTGTTTTAACACGCTCTTGGCCATTCTATACACATAGTCTTTGTGAATGCTTTCATCAGATAAATCTGTCTATTTATTGAATTATTTGAAATAGCTGGGAATCTATTTAGGACGCATGGTTTAACAACTGAGCCCTCACAAACATTACGTAAAATATTTTCAATAAAATTGGACTTTTCCCCAAAGTCCGTTCGAAAAGTGTTCGAGCACACGAACCGACGATTACAGGTTAATTGGAAGTTGATGAATTAAATCGGCTTTCTCGTGACTCGCCAATATTGTTTAATATTCACGCGAATGAATAAAATATTATGTATAACATCCATTTTTGACACTTCGATCGACTTTCGTTATTAAATATCTACCTTTGTGGACGTTGGTCGCAGCCAGAGCAACTTAACTTAGCGATCGACTCAAATGCCGACCACTGATTAGGCCACGACCTCCTCAATCTTTAGTTCTTCGTATCTTAGATTAGTTATCGAATATAATTAAGCTATCTAACGCAGTTGAAAGTTACTATGTGGCTTATCTTTACTTCATATTTAATATATAAAGCTGAAGAGTTTGTTTCTTTGTTTGTTTACTTGAACGCTATAATCTCAGGAACTGCTGGTCCGATTTGAAAAATTCTTTCAGTGTTACATAGCCCATTTATAGCGAAAGGGTATAGGCTATATATCATTACGCTAACATTGAAACTAATTTTTATTTACTAAAATTTACGTGACCGAAGTGGCGGACACAGCTAGTGGAAAATATTCGACAATCTGTTATAAGATAAGAACGCGTATTAATAAACGAACCTATAAACGAAGTGGTTACGTTACGCGGTTGAAGAAAAATAATTGCCAGCTTACAATCTCCTCATCCATCAAGACAAATCGCTCTAGAGTTAAATATAATGAGGCTTTATTATCCTAATACCGGAGCCAGAGATAGCTCAAGGTGTTTGTACATTTTCGTCCTTGAAGTCCACAAAGTACTACAAAACTTTGCGCAGTTACACAATGTCCGCCCTTATAGCAACTTTTACAGAAACATTTAATTTTTAAACAGAAGTTTTAATTTGAAAATCTCTTTCTCACATGAGATCGGCGTGAAGTGGCGGCAATGCTGTCACGTCTAGTGATGGTGTTGTTGTCACGTTTCGTCCGGTTTGTGAGACTTCCCGGTGGCCTAAAACTCGTCATTAAGGCCGGCAGCGCATCTGCTAACCTTCTGGTCGTGCAGATGTCCATGGATGCCGGTAGGCACTTCGGTGCCTGCTGCCTGCTCGTCTTCCCCCTTGTAACATATTAAAAAAAATGTTACCTTTGACGAAATTTCGAAAACCGCGTGACGTATATTCGACCAAGAAATTGGTTTGCCACGCTAAGGTCGAATGTCGTTTGCATGTCAATTACTTACAAGGCTTATTTTTGCTTGTAATACAATACGTCAAAAATAACAATAACCCTTAGCAAAATGTTCCTTTACTAGGAGCTGTTATTCAAAATTTGACGAAGGGAGAAGGAAATGACTGAAAATTTGACTGGCCTGTTGGCGCAGTGGTGACTAACCCTGCCTTCCGCTCCGGGAGTCGTGGGTCGCGGGTTCGATTCCCGCCGCACACTCAACACAGACATTAAATTGTCTACCTTAGGAACCGGCGTCCATGTGTCATATAGTCCCATTTATTTGGTCCTGTATAAATATTTGAACGCAGACACGATCTCTGTGGAAGTCTATGGAGGACGCCTATGTCCAGCAGTGGACATCAGCGGGTTGAAAGAAGAAGAAGAAACATTTGAACGGTTTTTTCGATAGGGCCAGGTTAAGGGGATCTAAGTTTTCTCGCAAGTTTAATTTTACACGGACGAAGTCAGGTATGAGCAAAGAAGTAACAAAACACCCCTAAAAATATGTTATCTTTCCTACCTTTTGATTCACTCTCAAACGTACCGATGGATTACCTTTAGCCAATTCCTAATACAGCATCATCGTAGTTTTTATTTTATTTACGTGACCTCAGAAAATGGAATTGCTGTCCCTTCCTGATAAGTTCATATGTCATGCCCCGATAGACCCGATTCGGCATCAATACGTACAAATGAAATTATACTGTCTGTACATACAGGACAATATCTCTGAGTAATGTTAATTGTGGAATTTTA
Source organism: Charaxes varanes (assembly GCA_024363005.1). NCBI lineage: Eukaryota > Metazoa > Arthropoda > Insecta > Lepidoptera > Nymphalidae > Charaxes > Charaxes varanes. Next base: position 737,687 of record JANCMC010010975.1, on the reverse strand, counting down.
CAGATTGTAGACACGTATATATATAAGTAAATATGTACAGGACTATATGACACGGACGTCTGTTCCTAAGGCAGACAATTTAATGCCTGTGTTATAGGTAACAGACGCCTGTTATTCATATTTTTTTGTAGAAATATATACATACATACAGACAATACACCCAGAATCGATATGGGAATCGAATCCACGACCATCGGAGCGGAAAACAGGATCAGTGCCCACAGCACAAACGAGCCAGTAGAGGTTCCGGGAATGACGACAGATGGCAGTCCGTCATCTTAATACGCCCCCACAGCCACATCCTCTGTAATTTAAGCGCACGCTGGTACCATACCGGGATAAGGCAAGGCAGGAGAAGTGATTTCATACAACATATCTGTAGAACCAGTTTCCAGCTACAGTGTTTTTATACCGATATATCTTACGAAATTAGATGAAAAGCGTATACTCACTTTTAAAATGCCGGCAAAACATTCGCGATAAACGATTAATCTTTCCTTAGAGAACAGGAAATAAAAGGCATCATAAAGCTAAACGTGGGATGAAAAAAATGATAACAATGGTCAAAAATAGTCAAATTAAAGATTTAATAAACTATATAGATAAAGTCGCGCGCATCTACTAATATTATAGAATGACATCATCTCGGGCTTTAGTATTTTTTTTTATTTCTCCCATATAAAATTATTGCAAATGGAAAATAAATGGAAAAGAAAATAGATTTATGTTTCATATAAAATACAAAAGGTCATGATAAAAGTCTTATATCTTTGTATATTTAACTGTTCATTTTTATTTTAGGGGTATGGTTGTTTGATAACGGTTGAAATTATTAATAGAGACATAAGTCTCTATTAATTACATATAAATGTACATACGTATATTTACAAAAAGAAAACAACACATTAATACAGAAGGTAAAAGGAAATTAAATAATATTCAAAAGAAAAATTACACAACTAAAACTAGAAAATTAACACAGCGTTTTTCTCTGCCCTAAAGTCCAATTCGTCTGCGTAAAAAAAAAAAGAATTCCCGATCGCGTCTTCATAAAAACAATATATGATCGACGCGACCTGCCAGTATGTTTTGATGATATTATGTAAGTATTTATATACATGTTCATATGTGTCACTACAGGGGTTAAGTAACGACTTAACGCTAAAGCAATACGGCAATATAAATGTATTAAATTAATTTAATTTAATTGATTTCAAATCAACCACTTATAAAGATCGAAATAAAAACATACAACGAGAGACAGACAAATTACTATTTCCAGAAATGGGAATTTTTTCTCTTAAATTTCTCGCGGATTTAAGCAAAGAAATTCATTTTTCACACAAATCCTTTAAATATACTTTACATATGCTAGCTAATTGCCCAAGGACCGACTAAATTAATCAACATAGAAAGTAACGGCTGCAAAAGGGGAAATAATTGTGAAGGAATTTTCAGAAATGTTAACTCCGAAATTACGAAAGTTTTTACGCGAGCACGCCTTGAGCCGACTGCTAGTACGGCTAAAATATTAAAATTCATCTCGACCTAACTGAAAAACTGCATAAGGCAAACTTAAAAAGTATAAAAATGCTTGTATAGAGCTTGCTTGCTCTCTTTGCCAATTAAAATAATTGAAGAAAAAAAAATAGTAATCTTATTACGCAATTATTTAATACAGAGTATACTAATACGCATACACAGAGTAAATTCTATGATCTTTGTGTTCATTCTATACTCGTTTACGTCGCTCGCTCGGTGATCCAAAGAGTATTTTAGCTCTATACTCATCGATATATACAAGTTCAAGGTGACAACATTTATTGGAATTCTATTCTTCGGCATTGTAGCCTTTTCTCTGTCGTGCGCTATTAAAAAATGTGCCTCTCTGTAAACGGCGCTATCTCTGTGTCAGACTCGAGCTTAATTGAACATTATCAAGCTTCCAATATTAGCTCCGTTGTTTACAGAAATAATCATTTTCTTTAAGAATTCTTAAAATTCTTTCGGTATTTTTCCTCTTGAACTATGGCTTTATTATCTACTAGCTGTACCCCACGACTTCATCCGCGTGTGCCACTCTTATCACTTAAAGGCATAAAATAGTTTTTGGATAAGGATTAATATCATGTTTATAAAAAGACCTTCACAAAATAATGCATTATTTAATAAAAAGTTCATTAGCATAATAAAGGTTATATTGAGTCAACCTTAAAAGATAGATATACGCTGTTGCAGGCTATTATTTAGAACTTTTAAAGAGGAACAATTTTGTCATACATGACTTTTGCGAAACTTTTACCATTTACGCAGCGCACGCAGCAGAAGCTCTCAAATGGGAAAAAGAACCCCCGATTTTGAAACATTCTTCATTGGTGCTCCTTTCCTATTGGACTTAGCGTTATGATATATAGCCTTTCTCGATAAATGACCTATCTAACACTGAAAGAATTTTTTACATCAGATCTGTACTTCCTGAGATTAGCGCGTTCAAACAAACAACAAACTCTTCAGCTTTATATATTAGTATAGATAAATAGGCTTCGTATATTCTAATGTTTTTCATGTATGTAGATAAATATACTAATATTAAATAAATCAACGGCACATTATGTTGAGAGAAAAGAATGACATATGGAAGAGAATAATAACTGAATGGTGCCCAAGACAAAGAAGAAGAAGTAGAGGAAGACAAATACAGAGATGGGAAGATGATTTGAAGAGAGTAGCTAGTCCGGAGTGGTCAAGTACTGCAAAGGATAGTTGTAGTAAATGGCCTTTAATATAGGCTTTAAATAGGCCTTTGTCGAAAGAAGGTGTCAAGAGGGGATACCAACCGAATGCCGAGTCATGACCATAAATAAAAGTTTTAATTTATGTTCTCTTATGTATTAAATGTTCAAAAATGTTTTGTAATACTAACGGCTTATTTATTTACTTAAAAATCAACAAATAAATATACAGAAAATTCGTGCAGTGACCCTATAAAGTACAGGACTAAAATAGAATTTCCGGCCGGCTGTGTCCTGTGTTAAGTATTTATACTATCTTCTTCTTCCTAGCGTTATCCCGATTTAATACCAGGTTCCACCTAAATTGTAGAGGATGTGGCTGTGGGGCGATTTAAGATAACCGATTGCCATCTGACGTCATCCTCGGAACCCCCACAATTTCTACAACCTTAATATCGCAACGTGACATTAATAGAGTCCCACTGTTTTACGTGCCTTCCGAAACACGGAGGAGGTCAGATATCAAATATGAACCAGTGCTAGAATGGGTCACCCATCTATCATGGAGTAAAAGGATATAAAAGTAGATGAAGATATGAAAATATGGGGAGTGACAATTGCTGCTAGGGTAGTCCGATGGCGCATACGCGCGGTGGAACTGACCAGTTATCGGACAGATAACAAGGACCAGGTCATGAAAAAAATTTTAGAAGATTTAGAGTAAACAGAGATTTCTCATTTGCAATATCGTAATTAATGTATAATTTCGAAAAAGCTTGAAAAAGTCTATATGAATAAATCCTCTTTTGAATTTGATTTATATTTTTTCATCGATGTTAAGTAAGTAGACATTTAATTCCTCAAAGGTTGTCAACGCATTACGCAACGCCTTCCGATATTGCAGTTGTCCACGGGCTTCGCTAGTCTCTCAGGCAAACCCCCTTGTTTGCTCCTTACATCTATACTACACCATTATCTTGTGACAGGAAAGAAATAGTTTTAAAATAAAAGCAATTCATATACTGTATTATATTGATACAGTCGTGTACATCGGTTATGGAAGAGAAGGATTTGTAGCTTTCCGCCATTCAGCTTTAGCAAACGTGTAAAGTATCTGAAATCCGTAACATACAGATTTGCTGACATGACGGGGATTTGAGGCGTAAGCCGCTACGTAGCGAAGCTGCAAATTGGCGGATAATAAATAACTGCGAAGAGATGTATAAACATTTTTTGTTATATGTCAACTACATACATTATATATTAACCATTGTAGAGTGCGTACAGCCTAAATATGCATGCTCTTCCAAGACATTAAACTGATAAACCAAATGCACGCGTAGTGTACATTGCATTGCGTGGTTTGGTTCTAATTTACGATTAACTCGCTGCGCACACACAAGCAAGCGTTGCAATCAATATTTACATTGAAATAATGGATTTTAGGAGAGAGGTGTGCATTTTTAGATTGAAGACATTTAGAATAATAGTAGTTGAATATAGCTATATGTTATGTGTATAACAAATACTGTTATATGTTGTGTTTTGTAAATAAATAAATTATTAGCTAATAATTTGTTTCATTGATGCAAATATGATTTTAGTTTGTACTGCAACCTTTATAATGTATAAGCATTTATTATTTTTATACCATATAAACCTTTTTTAATGAATAAAAACTAGGGCTATTAAAAGAAATAAAAATAAATTATAAATTAGTCATAGGTTAAATACTTGTATTATTATGAGTAAGAAATAAAAGACTTTTATTTTATTTATTAAATGAAGCGATTTGCTTAATGCCGGAGCCAGACATAGCTCAAAGTGTTTGTACATATTTGTCCTTGAAGATGACTAAGTACTACAAAACTGCGCAATACACAGAGTCCCAGGCTACACTACATTATCATTTCAATGATCATTCCAATGATCATTCAAATGAAGCTATGTCTGGCTCCAGCGGCCTAAACTCGTCATTAAGGGCCGGCAGCGCATCTGCTGGCCTTCTGGTCGTGCAGATGTCCATGGGCGTTGGTAATCACTTAGGTGATAAACCGCCTGCCCGTTTGCCCCTTGTGATATAAAAAAATAACAATAAATAGGCTATCTAACACTGAAAGAATCATTCAAATCGGACCAGTAGTTCCTGCGATTAGCGCATTGAAACCAACGAACTCTTCAGCTTTATATGTTAATAAATTAGTACAAGATGTTGACACCGACGAAGGATGTAGATCCGACGCTATATTACGCCTTACTTGAAAAGTCCACCTTAATAAGGAGTTTGATTTAAATTTGGGAATATTATTTAGCATCGATGTTATGTATTAGATTTATTCGATTAAGTTATTAATGGAGCAGAGAATCGTTGCAGACTTTTGACTCAATCACCAAAAAAAAAAAAATAAGGCCATGCGAGATAACTTTTTGATACAAAAAATATAAATTGAGTTAACAAGGAAGTAATAAAAAATAATTAGGCGCAAATGTCTTGTGCCGAACAATTACACTATAGATAAGAAATTTTCGCAAAATAAGTCTGTGTGAGTGCGTGCTTGCGTGTCAAGGTTGTAAGTCCTTTGCGGAGGTCGTGGCCTAATCAGTGGTCGGCATTTGAGTCGATCGCTAAGTTAAGTTGCTCTGGCTGTGACCGGGTGATATGTCTGTTTGCCTGTCTAATTGTCTGTGTTCCGGGTAATCTCGGATTTGGATATAGCTGATGTTACGAGAAATATATGGGCTACTTAACTATTCGCAGAATATTTAGAGTTCTGCACAAAACAATGAGATTCATCAAAAAATTAAATTACGCAATCCAAGCGGACGAATTCGCGAGCCTAAGCTAGTAATTAATATATGTTACATAAATCCTAACGAGGAGCGAGGGAGTAAAATTTTCTAATAATTTCACTTTTGGCATAATTTGGATTTTCAACTTTTACTTATAATAATTTCATGTAAAATTTTAAGTAAGTTAAATTGTATAATATCACACATATTATACTATTTGACATACATAAAATTTGCCTGAAATAAAAGAATTTATTATTGTTTATTAAAATTTGTGCAATGTAAGCCAACAAATGTTAGCCACAAATCAACAAAATCGGTTCATAAGAAGAAATGACATCACGTTTAAATTGAATTCATTTAACGTGGAATATCTTGAAAGAATTATTCTTGCAGCGTTCTATTATTAGTCATTTACAATCTTCTTCTTCGTCCTAGCGTTATCCCGGTGTAGTAGGACCAGGGTCCGCTTAGACTATAGAAGATGTGGCCGTGGGGCGAGTTAAGATGACCGATTGCCATCTGACGTCATCCTCGGAACCCCCACGATCTCTACAACCTTACGATTACCTGACAATAAGAAAAACAACTAAAAAAGGATTAGCGAAATCCGTCCAGCAGTTCACGCGTGATCCCGTGACCGAGGGAAATTGGGATTCATTTTTATATACCTATATAGACTCACACACAAGGACACACACACGCACACATCCATGCACATGCAACTGCACGCACAAACACACGCACATCAAATCTAAACTATTAATTACAATGTAGTAAGCTCTTAATTTTTAATTTACTTACTTTTTATTAACGATTAATTAAAATAATTAGTTGATTTATTTAGTATGAAGAAGACCAGCTTACCGTATAGGTTTCACTATTACTGAGGTTTGTGATTCTTTTGTCCTTGTTTAATTTAATAACTAACAAAAAAAGATATAAAACTGTAATAATATCAAAGTAATAATCAAAATTTATCCATTAACGTTGAGGAAATGCAAAATAAAGATAACTCAATGGCTCTTGAATTTATCCTACGATGACACTGAAAAACTTGTTAATTAATAGGTTTATATATATGTGTATTATAACCACTCACTCAACTTCTCACCCCCACTCACACGCGCGCACACACACACAACACACACACGCACACACATACACACACCAACCACATACACACTTCTTTTCCTTTTTCTTTTTTATGTTTAAGCTAATATAGTTTAATTGTCATTACATGGTTGTAGCGCTAAGGGTTGGCGTTATAATTTCTCAAGTTCATAATATACATAATAATTTGTAATCTAATAATGATGGTACGGGCAATGCAAATCGATGGCTCCTATGAAGTGTCGTAACCCAAATTATGCCATTTTCGCTTTTTCCCTTTTTTAAACGAACTTGATGGTATATATCAGATCATTACTGGATTAATTTCAAAGTAAAAGACTTAAAAATCCTTTACTTTCAAACTAATATGGTTAATAGAACTCTTCAGGTTCATTTAGAAAACGTAAAGAAGTGAGAGTTCATGAATATGGCTTACAAAACTGTACTTTAAATTCCAACTAGTTATATTGGTAAACTATGAATGGATCCAATATTATACAAGGACTCTGATCCGTTTTCCTTCTCGTCATTATGTGTTACTTGTATAGTTCATACGCGCTGGAGGGTGGCGGGCTACACTCCAGTATAACAGAGTACCTTGACGGGGTGCGACAGTGTCTCGAGGTGGAGGCCGAAAAAGACGCCCCGGCGGCGCGGGAACAGCGCCTCACATTCGCGGACTTTGTGACGGAACTCATCAAGAGTTTCCCGCGTAAGTTTTATGCTTAAACAAAGATTATTATTATTACTTAGAGCCTGTTTTTTCCCCACTGTAGAGCAAAGGTCTCCCTGAATACGAATGTTATGAACATAAAATATGATATATCTATATTTATATATAAAAATTCCCCTTTATAGTAAATTCCGCTTCAAAGGCCTAATTCTGTTTTATTTAACGTCAGTAACTTAAACTTTAAAAACATTATTAGTGTTTCGAAATGTAGTGACGAAATTCTTTTTGAAATGGAATATTTTGTTATATTTGTGGAAAATTTGTGAATGGAAGTGATGCAATTAATCGGAACAAATGTATGCAGCTTGCACTTCGTTTTTGCGCCAATTACAAGTGGGCTGAACTAGTAGTGGACCACTTCCTGTACGAGTGCAGCTTTCTACTGAGTAAGATAACTTTAGTTCTACGATAATTATCTATTGGTTTTCAAATTCCCTTTAATAATACTATGTTCCGCAAAAGAACTTATAGTTGAAAAAAAATTAATTAGTTCTGTCGCATTGAATAATGGGCGTGTTTGCAAAGTAATACCGAAAAATATGCGAAATCTGTAGAGGTGACTTTAGTCAGCGTTAACATACATCAATAACGCTTTCGTGAAATATCAAAACCTCTATGAAGTTCAAAAGTCAAAATCTGCATAAATTCTGTAAGAATCTATTACAAAATTATATAAATTTACGCAAGAGTGTTACTTAAATGTAGGTACATATTTTTTAAATATCCTTACGAATATAGCATTTGAGCTAGCGCCATGCTTGTAGCCGAATTAGTCCGGCGCGTCCGGGTACCAGTACCTCTTTCTCACATGAGATCGGCGCGTATTCATGACGACACTATTTATATTAATTGTCATATATAACTACGTCGTTATATAATGAATTAAATTTTTATTTATAGCTTTAAATAAGTATATAGTACGCGAATTTATAACTTTCTGTCCGAATTTGGATCAGTCGGCGGTCTCTGGTATCAATTATAATACATTATCAGGTTAAATCTCTGAAAATCATTCATTATACGACTAGCGAAGTACTATTTGGTTTACTGGCATATCAACCGCAGGATTTGCGGTTTTCACAAATACATTCAGTATTCGTGATGAACTTCCGCTTAGAGTAATGAATAATCCAGCACATGTGTGCGTAGAATAATCTAGCATTGCTATTTGCGTATATAGAATTATTAAACAACATACAATTATTAGCGTAAAAGTAATGCCTTATAGCCGCTACATACGTTTCGATAAATCGTTGCGAAAAAACTGCACAGTATTTTTCGCAAGCATTTATCGATATGTGTATAGCGACTATTAGTGACATTTGCAGCATTTAATTATATTACTTCATAGACTCTTTTACAACAATACATTTGTCCAGGAGGTGGATCTTTCTCTTTATATGCCCACTACGGATAGATCCACTACGGGTACGCGACCACGGATAACCCTAGCTGTTACTGTCACTCCCCCTATAACGTCCGTGACAGTAATATCCTTATCCTTTTTTCCTTTCCATTTTTCTGCATAATATGTATCGTTTTTTATATTTGTATTTACATACATGTAAGATAAATATATAAAGCTGAATAATTTGTGTTTATACCTGAACGCCTTAATCTAAGGAACTATTGGTTCGATTTGAAAAGTTGTTTCAGCGTATAAAGCCCATTTATCCAGAAAAGGAATATGCTATATTTCATCATGCTAAAATTGAATCTATTTTTTTTACTTAATTTCACGCAGACGAAGTCGCAGGCACAGCTAGTGTAAGATAAAGTACTTAAAACAATTTTAAATCCACTTTCGGTCAAATTTAAAATAGTAACTGTAATATTCCTGCCTTCTGAAGTAGTCAAAAATAATAATTCCGGATAAAGGACTTTATAAAGCAGAGATAAAACACGATTTGCAAATTTTAAATCGAAAAATATCGGTTAAAAAGTTCCTGTAAAGCATATTTAAGCGTACGATATCAATAACGTTTCGTATTTAATATAGGAACCGGGTTATGTGACCGTGCGTTAAGTCCATTCAGAATCTAAGTGGAGTGTTTATCTACTACAATCTTCTTCTTCAGAAGAAGAAGAAGAATCTAGTTGGTATTAACTAATAGGACCCTGGTGGGTCCAATTTGTTTGCAAGTCACTCAGTGACATGAATCGGGTCCCACTGTTTTACGTGCCTTCCGAAACACGGATGAGGTCAGATATCAAATATGTAGTACCACGGAACCCCAAAAGATGGTGAGAACTCACTTCTTGGGCAATTTTCAACCAAATGCGAATCGGCGTATGAGCTTAATTATGATCGATATAGTGCCTTCATACAAAGGATATGTCTATAATATATACGATTTTGAAACATTGTTATTTGTAAGTACGGTATTGGATATAATATTATTAGGCTTTCGATATCAGTAGACTGTGAAAAAATGACGTCACAAGTGTAATTGGGTGGTGGGTAATGCCCGTCGTGCCCACCACGGTAGATCCGCACCTGTTCTGACTCTGTTTATCTCTTGTTTCTCCACTGAATCAAAACAAACCATTTATTAGCCAGATTGTGTTTACAAAAGGATTTTAATTACTAAGGTAATTTACAATCTGCCATGAGATGGTGAGCAAAATTTTATAATATAAAATTATTAGAAATTTATTAAGTTTATACAATATAAATAATAAATTTTTAGGTATTCGTTGGCAAAATAGAAGCAGCCATCTATAAAAAAATTTTTGAGTTTTACCTTAAATATAAAATTATTTTCATTTTTATTCATTATTGCAGGTAAATTATTAAAAAACGCACTACCATGGAATGTCTGTTTCTGTCATACAACGCGATAATCTTTTTTGGTACAGCTAATTTACTTCCATTGCGTATTTGGAAGATATATCTATCTATCAGTGTCTCAAATTCATAAAGTTTGCGGTACGATGTCTTTTACATCCAGTATATGCTTTTTTGAGAAAAGTAACGGAACTGCATAGTTTCCTATAAATACACTATTTAAAAAAAAAAACATTTTTTTAAATAGTACCACGGCTGGGCAAAGGCCTCCCTCCCGTCTTCTCCTCCCTTCTCGGTCCACTTTCCTGTGCCAATCTCAAATTAGAACATACTAAAACTGATCGCGGCTGGATGGATCGCGTAGGTGGAGGATCTTACGCAGAGCCTGGAAACTGCAACCAGGTCGCGGGTATAGGTTTGAGGAATCTCTTTCCTATATGCATTAACGCTCACCTTTTTTGCTTAGCTAAGTTTAATATGATTGTGTTTTAGCTTCATTACAAAAATGTTATAATATTAATAAATGAAGTGACAACTCTCACTACTATTTTAGGAAATTGGGCGCAATGGAGGAGTATGACATTTGGCACAATTATAGGAAGGTGTAAGAATACTAATGTTTTTTTTTTAAATATGCATTTTTAGTACATTAAATTATTAAAACAAAAACTCACATACGATTACACACCCCAATGATAAACGAATTACATAAACATACTTATATACATTTTACTATAAGATTGTGTCACACGTAACAATGTCGTTGTGAAAAGAATTAAAATTTTGTATATACTTTGAAATAAGCAAATCTTTTGCTGATTTTCGACCCTGCTGGTCGGAATTCGGCTAAAATCTTTCGATTCTCATGTTATGCTCTGCAGTGGGCGATTAAAAGCTGATAGATAGATAGAGCAAGGAAGGTCACCTTTGATAAGGTCGTGGCCTAATCAGTGGTCGGAATTTGAGTCGATCACTAGGTTAAGTTGCTCTTGCTGCGACCGGGTGAAAGATGGGTGACCCATTTTAGCACTAGTTTATATTTGATACCCGACCTTCTCCGTATTTTAGAAGGCAAGTAAAACAGTGGGAACCGATTAATGTCCGTTTGTGATATTCGTAATAAGGTCGTAGAGATCGTGGGGGTTCCGATAATGACGTCAGATGGCAATCGGTCATCTTAACTCGCCCTACAACCAAAACCAAATATAAGCGGAACCTGGTACTGGACTCGGATAACAATAGGACCAAGAAGAAGAAGGAAAGTCACCTCCAGCATAGCGGCGACGGTGAGGAACGGCTTCAGAGCACGCGCGTAGCACAGGTCCAGCCCGCGGTTGCCGAGCGTGGCGCTCACAGAGTGCTCCTCGTTGACCCAACGCGCCGCGCCCGACGCCGAGCTCAACTCCGCCGCCTGGCTGCGGGCGACCACCTCGGCACCCAGGGATATGCGATCCGTAATAGCCTATAACCATGTATTTAATCACAAAAGGTACAATACCGGCAGTTAAAATTTTTTATTTCAGTTAACCTATTGTGTCCCATTGCTGAGCAAAGGACTCCCCCCTTCTCGTTTCAGTTTTCTCTTTCTTGGGTCAATCTCATCCTCAATTTCCCCGAAAAGGCACCCAAATCGTCGCGCCACGTCTTTCTCGGCAGTCTGGACTTCGGCGGCCACTGTTGGGCATCCAGAAAGTCATGATATTAACCCAGTTTAGCCGTTCCATTCAAGTCCCACTCCCACTTCGGCTTTGCTGACTTCTTCTGCACAACTTTCTACTACAACAACTAATTTCGCTTCAAAACTCGAAATTCAAACCGCCGCGATGTTTAAAAATTCACAGTCGTGCGATTTGCAAGTTCCTTGTCTCGAAAATCATCTATATGGAACCAGTTACATACACTACGGTAAGAGCAACTTTCTTCATCATTCACTCATTCAAAAAAAAAACCGTCAAAATCCATTCAGCAGCAATAAGTAGATTTCTGTGGCATACCTACCGGATCCAAAACAAACGGATAAATACATACCATACAGCTGTCCATTTCGATTTAATACCAGTATATATTTTACTATAGAACTTTCTGTACTAACCTGCAAATAATGTAGAGCGATAAATTCTCGATTCACGGTTACGATAGATGTAGTAAAGTTATTGAAGTAAGCGTCGACGATACTCTCAAAGCTGTAAAGCTCCCCATCAGCGATCTGCGCGACAACGGTAGCTCTGGTGCCCTGTGAGGGTCCCACGCGAACCTCACAACTCATCTGCCCCCCGGGGGCGGCTTCCATTACGAAATACGGCAGCGCTGTAGGTTTACCTTTATCTACGTATGATAACAAGAGTTTGTAACCACCAGGAGTAACAGAGCTGAAGGACATGGAGTGTCCCAAAACCCAGTTATTATTCGAACTCTGTTTCATGGACACGCACGCACCCTCGAAGCACTGTGGCAGTCTGTATCGGGCAGCGTTATGTATGTGTCGAAGAAGTCCTGGGTTCTGTGCACTTGCTGGAAGAGCCGATTCTTTATCTCGCTCACAAATGCGACCAGTTCGTGAGCCCGTGACGCCGGCTCCCGTAATTCCTCGGTCTCCTGCCGACTTCGTACCGTCAGGAACTTTACATGTACATTTTTGAGATCGCGGCGCATCTCCCCCGCCAGCTTTATCGGGACAAGGCAGGTTAACGTCTTTTTTAGGACTGTTTCTTCCCGAACACGGATTTGATTCGGCGTAGATGCTTTGCATTTTGATTAAATTTAAAATGTCAGGAAAAGGAGACTCATGTTTACTCATTATATCTAAAATTAATTCTCCGAAAAAAAAGGGAATATTTTGTCAATCAAACCAATTTATTACGTCAATAATCGATACAACATTACTCCATTTTCATAAATAGAATGTATGCAAAGAGTACATCAACACCTTTTAGTAGCATGCTTTATGGGCAAGAAATATGAACCAACCACCTCAGTATTCTAAATTTTAAAAACAGCATGTCGAGAAATAATAATGCATTCACTTTTTTAATGTAATGTAGTATATTATTACAATATTGTCTTATATTTTTAATATTTGTATATTTTTTAAAGTTTATTAATAATACTCCGACAAAGACATAGTTATTTGTCAACCTACAATTCATCTGTTATTTTTTTCATATAAAAGTTTCAATATATGTATGTAGTTTTTTATTTGCAATAAAATTATCGTGAGCGTGGAGACTAAAATAGGGAGTAACATCCAGTGCTGGCTCGAGGTAAATTTTAGGGTGGAGCGACATCCAATTATGGCACCTCCCTATTTTTTTAAATTTAAAATATATGTATTGAGAGTCGCTTACTGGGACTCGGCGCCCGGAGCGGCCGCTCCATGCGCCCTATAGTAGGCCGGCCCTGGTAACATCTCTTATGGGAAGAAAGTTGAAAAAGAGTCAAGCATGTGTCATAAACAACCTCCTATAAAATGGCCAAGAGCGTATCAAGACACGTTTACATGGAAGGATTCCGTATCAGATACGCGATAAAGGTTTTTCTTAAATTGCTGCAATAGGAAACAATAAACTTTTTACAGAAACAGAAGCAAAAAGTCTATCATATGAAACCAAAATTGTAAAATTAAAATTGAAATTCGACCTTTTGACCGGTTTTCCTTGTTTAAATGGACTTGAATCCAAATCATAGGACTATATATGTCACTGTTGTTAAAGTTACCATAACAAATTATGTATTATCCGGAGCCAGATTGCTCAAAGTGGTTGTATGTTTTTGTCCTTGAAGTTCTACAAAACTTTACACAGCTACACAAAGTCCCCGGCCACACTACATGATGAATGAAATGATCATTCAAATAAAGCTATATCAGAAACAGTGGCAAAAACATAAACAAAAATATTACAAGACCATGGACAAGATTTGAAATGAAGTAGTGGTAGCACTGATTTTCTGGTTTTTACATTTACGTCATTAATCATCACTGCGCTAGTGGTTACCGCTAGCAGTATGGATGTGCCAACTCAGGATAAACTTGACTCGAGTTAACCCGAATTAAAATGTATGTAACTCAGATGAACTCAAGTTTTTCTGTTTTAAAAAAAGAACAGATCTATACATATAAATGACATTGATTTTTTTAAATTTTATATGACTAAATATACGATACCTATAACAAAATAAAAGTTATATATTTTTATTTGTTTGTCTGTTTGTTCCGGGTGATCTCTGAAACAACTAAGACGATTTTAATGAGACTTTTACTGGCAGGTAACTGCTTTTATAAGAAAAATATAGGCCACTTTTAGGAAAGTAATAAGGATTCAGCACAAAAAATGAAATCCCTCAAAATGTAACAAAATTGCTTAAATTCTCGCGAACGAAGTCACCGGTTATAACTAGTTCCTAACAATTGTCTTGAGACAATTCTAATGAATGGACGTGAATACAATTTAAAACATAGATTTAATTTTAATTTCTGTCAACTTCATTTTATAATTTTTACCTAAGCGACTTCCTACACCCATCCCTCATCAAAGATTTTCAGCAACACTGCTTACTGCCTGGAACGCAACACTGATCAAGTGGCATTGGTTGGCTGTGGTATGTATCCCTGTGCTGATATCCTCTAAGCTGTGATACGTATATTGTAATAATGCTTCGATTTCAGTACAAAACGTTTATTGAGAAGATCAGCACAATGCTATGCTTTACTGTAGCATTCGAGTCACAGCATCGTACACATTTGTCTTTTATTTTAGGGAAAGTAAATTATTTTTTCATGCTTGCAAGTTATTGCTTTAAAATATAAATAAACTTGATATTTTTCCTGTTAACTTGTAACACAGTTATTGCAAAAATACCTCAGAATAAGTAAGTCAAATACAGCAGTCATTATTTTATTTCGGAGACCTGAATCGTTTTAATTGGAGTAAAGGGCGGGTCATATTTTCCGCAAAGATGTGAACTGGAAATAATTTGTAAGCTTCGAATATGAAAGTGATAATTCAAGTGGCCTAAATATGTGTCCTTGAACAGTACGAAATAATACTGTAGATATATAATATATGCAAATTAAATCATACATCTTCCTTTACAGAACTTGGAGTTTTTTAAACTTTATCCATGTTCAGAGTCAAACAAACTTTCTTTTTTCAATTTGACTATTTTATAAACAGATATAAAAGTAAATTTTTATGTGTTTTCTGTCCGGGGTTGCGTACCCGTGGTGGATCTGACCAGTTATCGGACAGATAAAGAAGAGTATCCACCCCCTGGATTTAAAATGCGTATGTATGATAGTTGATAGTTCTTTACATAATAAAGGATTGTAATCATTTTAAAGACCAGGTTTGATAATTTATTTTATAATAGATTTATAATAGGTTGTAATAATTTTATTTTTATTTATTTAAAGCATAAAGCAGCTATATAGGTAGATAGTGCATTCTACAAACTAGACTCATTTTCCAAGTGATACAGTTTCAAAATCCGATTACTTAAAAATAGCTTATAGCTACTTTCTGAATTCCTAAGCAATGACGCATTCATTCACAATTGATTTAATATGTATCGAACATATTTGTATCAACTAGACAACCCACGATTCGTGGAGTTTTTTTCACTCGCTTACGTCCGGCGGAAACGGATGTAGCTTTAACGCGATCCGTTATTAGCTCTAATCAGTTTCAAAATGCCCATCAATAACGAGTGCAATTAAGAAACATTAATGTTTGGACTTTTAGTAAACAAGCACTCACTGGGCTTTTACAACGGACATGACAATTTAAATGTTAATTTCCTTTACAGGATATAAATCTTAATACTTGCATATTATATTTAGGATTGATTATTCGTCGAAGAGTTTCATAGTCACTATACAAAAAAAAAATTGTTTAACACTTACTATTTTATCAATTTATTCATAACCTACGTACTGCGAATAACTTCTATTGGTAAATAGACACTTTTAGCGGAACGATAAAATATTTCACACTTTAATAGTGCACACACATACATACACGTTCACACAAACACACCTTAACTTAACATGTATTATTACTAATTTATTAAGTCTTCTTCTTTTCATACAATGTTTAATATTGTAAGTCTATCTACTTTATTTTCTCATATAATGGTAACAGTACCTAGCTTTAGGGTGAGCACTGAGCTCCCG
Organism: Charaxes varanes; assembly: GCA_024363005.1. Taxonomy (NCBI): domain Eukaryota; kingdom Metazoa; phylum Arthropoda; class Insecta; order Lepidoptera; family Nymphalidae; genus Charaxes; species Charaxes varanes. The sequence continues at coordinate 721,362 of JANCMC010010975.1, read as the reverse complement.
AAAGACAGTTTTACCTAGTTCGATAACCTCATGGTACATTTGAATCAACCTCATGATTCAAATGTACCGTACCATTTTGTTCTGGGAATATATAATAAAGAATAATACGGTCTAAGTTGACGCAAAAATTTGATTGCGAGACAACTTGATTTTTATCTACATTCTGATGGGAGAAATAACTGCATTTTGATGAACAAAAACGACATCAACTTGATGTGTACAAGTATCTCCAGTTTTATAAGCCTGATCGATCCAAAAATTTATATGCAAATAAATTCAAGTCAAAATCCGACCTGGAATTTCTCGTATTAATGTCTTATAAACGAATGTTTTTTATTATTTTAGATTATAGTCCAACATAGTATTTATAGTTTTATTCTTATAAGCGATTTTGTAATTAGGTTAAGTAATTTGAATAAATGGTTTTATTACGCAACAAATTATCTTGAAATAATGCATCCGATGGCCGATAAAAAGAAACATTGTGAGAGTTTGATAAATCTATCTCTATCTATCTCCAGATAGTATAATCTTTCTTTGTTCTTAGAGTATCTTTAAGTTAATTAATTATTTTCTGTTTGTCGTGAAATTCTGCAATGTTACGCCGGACTCGAGAAAAAGACGAACCTTGACAGGTTAGCAAAAATGGTTAACCAGTTTGATTTTTGTGGAAATTAAATGGAACGAACGATTTCCAGCGACCGCCGCTTTAACAGGAAAAGCGACAGTGTGACAGCATTTCCAAATAGAAAAACAGTCTAATTTTTCCGTGGAAACAATAGTATGAGCAAACGAAAAAGGAAGAAAAAAGTTTCGCGGAACACGGAACGAATTCCCTTACGCTACAGACATTGGCCTTTAGAAAAATGTTTTTATATATAACTTACTACTGGACCCGGCTGACGTTGTCCTTCCCGAACGTTGGGTTCCTTACTATTAACTACATTCTATTTTCCTATAATACTGTCCCCGTTCCCGTTTCATAATGGTTCACTATTTTTGCGTTAATGGCTCAAACATGAAAGAGAGATATATGCTGTCAAGGGCTTTTTTGTAGTACTATTTAAGATAAACATTTCCTTCATACACTATATACGTGAAACTCTAACGGTTTTTGCAGCGCACCCCAGAGGAACTAAATACCATATGCCTTTGTGCGACTTTTATTGACGACTGAGCTGATACAATTGTCTTGCGGCCGCTGTTAAGTCTAAAGTTGAATTACATCAACTTGTTAGCTGGAATTACCTAATTACGAGTCGAGTGCCTCGCCTCGAACTTTGACCGTGACTGAATTTAGTGATACGCAAACTAACAATGTTATACTTAAGGTTGTATCTTCTAATATATAAAATTCTTGTGTCATAGTGTTTGTAGCCATCCTTCCAAATGGCCTGATCGATTCTTATGAAAATATTTGTGCATATTTGGTAGGTCTGATTATCGGAAACTATTTTTAATACCCTAAGCGATGAGAGTGTCACAGCCCTAAATTATATTTTTTCATTTTTTGGCTAAATAAGCTCATTGGGATGTGGAGGATTGCAGGCGATGACGTTCTATAAATAGACAATACACTAACTATCCATTTATTAAATCCTTTATACTCTATTATATTAACAAATATATTTTGAATTATGTTATTTGATAATTATTCATCAATCATACTTTATTTTTAATAAAATATAAATAAATGGTTAGTGTAATGACATTTGGCTGGCCTGTTGGCGCAGTGGGCAGTGACCCTGCCTTCTGCTCCGGGCGGGGGTCGTGGGTTCGATTCCCCCCTCGAGTCTGGGTGTATTATCTATATGTAAGTATTTATATATTTATTATCTATTCTAGAATTAGCGCTCGTTTATAAATAACATCTGAACATGATATATTTTAAAAAGACAAGCAATCCATATTTCAAATGGCCCATGAATTGCAAGGAAACGTTCATCTTAATTCCCGACCGTATCTTCGAACTATATCGTAGAACGCAACAAGCGTTCAGATTGTTATCTTCCGCTTTCGTAACGCACCAATTGTGGTTAATTGAAACTATTTCCTGAACATTCCCGTCTCTTTGTCCGATCTTATACAATTTTGTGGCTGAATGACCTGCAATTATAAGGAGAAAAACCATGTCTTGTTTTTTTTATTTTTTATTTTATAAGGAGAAAAACGTCGAACTGTTTTATCCTCTGGACTCGAACAATTTCTATACTCTATAAAAATAAATATAATGTACAAGTTCGTAATACGGATGAGATCGTCGTAGTGTTAAAGGAGGTCGTAGCTTAATCAGTGGCCGGCATTTGAGTCGATAGCTAGGTTAAGTAGCTCTTTCCGGGGCCAGATGATAGATGGTTGACCAATTTTGACACTGTATTTCAAATATCCCACTTTATCTATGTTTCGGAAAGCACGTAAATAATGGGTCGCGATTCTTGTCACAGAGCGATATTATTTATTTATTTATACGCTTTATTGTACACCACAAAAGAAATTAGCACATAAGAAAGTAACATACAGCAAGAAAAAAAGGTGAAATAGGTACTGAACGCCTCAAAGTCTTTGTGTATTTCAATGTACAAACCTTTGCCCGCGGCTTTGATTGTCATTCGCTTAGATTTAATTCTAATTTTATTGGCTTGGAAATAAATTTTTTTTTTAATTTTATTTAATACTAGCTGTGCCCGCAACTTCGTCTGCGTAAAATTAGATTCAATTGTATAGTGATGATATTTAGCATATAGCCTTCTTTAAAGAGAACTGAAAGAATTTTTCAAATCGGACCAGTAGTTTCTGAGATTAGCGCGTTCAAGCAAACAAACTTTTCAGCTATATTTATAAGTATAGAGTATAGATTTAATATGATAGCAAGCGAATTAAATTATATGAAAAATAATAAAAAAGCAATTTTTAATAACGTAATGATATAGTATATTTTAGTTTTTAATGTCATGTAACTAAGTAGTTTGTATTTTTAAATCTATTTTTCTAGATAGCTATTTTTGTAGACCGAGATAGCAGTCGAATACATGATACTAGAAAATATTGTCTTTCGACTTAAATTACTGTGTTTTCATAAATAATGGAAATTTGATTCGTCAATAGGCCAATTTGGTATGCCGGGTAATTTCTGTCTTGTCGTAAACATGGCAGGTTTGCTACTGTAACTTCAATCCGGCCTTGGCACAAAAGAGCGTAACCTCGTTAATTTTTTATGGTCCAAGGCAAACATTCGACATTTTTTACTAAGTTAGTTTAGTTCTGGAGATGCTATCATAAGTGTTGCCAACTTTTTTGACAAAAGAAGCGTAAAAAATGGTTTGAGTAGGACAGAACGAAAGTATCTATTTAGAAAAAGAAAAATGTTTTTATTGTCTTAAAAGTAATTTTCTGTGTTCTTAGCACATGCTAACAATTTTTTGCTTCCTTTAAACGTTTCAAAGTTTGTTTGATAATCAAAATTAAATTAAATTAATTTTTTTGATGCTCTATTTCTGTCTTGCTGTAGTAAAGGTTGCAGTGAGTTTTGGAAATAAAGTATTATTTGGATGCAAAAGTATAAAGTATAATTACCAATAAATAAAGTACTTTATTATAAAGTATGGTAACCCTAGCTATGATAGGGCTATACGATAGTGTTAAAGATTTAAATGTCCGGATACTTGTAGTGAAAGAAAAAGAAACAGACGTGTAAGAGAGGAGTATAAAGAATTATAAGTCTTTATTTACTTGAATAAATATAGAAGCCAAACAAAGTTGTGTTATAATATTCTAAAATCTTTCATCTTCAAATACGATATCTCGGCTACCCACCGTAACTAAGTCAACGTTAAAAATCAATTTTTTCACATAATAGTAATGAAAGAAAGGGAAAGACTGTGTGTGAGAGAGAAAGAGTGATGCTTTGTTAAGTTGAATATTATTGCATACTTTTAAAGGGCAATTTGGGGAGAGTTTTAATGAAATTAATTTGGGTGCCATTTTGGCCTCCTACAGACTTACGTTTAGGGCACCATATGACGCCATTATGGTCCTCAACAACCAAGCGCTTAATCAAATCAAAGTAATTTGATACTAAATATAAAAATTGGCAAGTCTGCTTACTTGTCAAACAAATTTGCTAACTTGACAGAATGCCTCATTAATTTTGTTGGAAGTTATTAGCTTTTTTATTTAAATAAATAATAATAATAGAAAGTAGATAAAATGCCATCTTTTTCAAATGAAGTTCTGCTGAAATACTTTCGCTGCTAGTACTAAACGCAACTAACTTCTTATATAAAGTAATAAATAATTAATTAATATATTTTAGAAAGTCGGTTCTGTTCAAAAATGATAATAAAATAAAAACTCCCAAAATATTACTGTTAGAAGATATGTTTTAAGAACCGTAATAGATATCTGAAATATGACTTCTGTCTTTTCAGTTAAGATCTAAGCTTGCGATATATTAAACATCTCTTCCAAGATATAATTCTTCTAGGAATTGGTAAAAGAATTTCATATTGATAGGCACTAACGCGCAAAGCATAGCACGTCTTAATTTCACGTCATCGATGGACCTTGAGTGATGTGTGTTTGGCCCTTTAAACAGGACCTATTCATTTGAAAGTTCATTTTAATTATCCCCTATAATTTTAAAGTTATGACTAATGTAGCCGACCAGCTAGACCAGTGGTGGGCACACTTCTTTAATGGGGGGGTAAGAAATTCCGTTAAAAATAGGAACATTTTCGCGCTCCCGCCTAAATGAAAACATACCTAAAACAAGCTTAGCTAAATCTTGAGACGGAAATGGTGGTATAGCCATTTTAATTATTGAAATTTATAATTAGTTAAAAGATAGAATGTTGAATATAGCACCAGTTTATTTATGAAACTTATTTTATAGTACCAAACAAACATTCTAAACCACGCAATGCAACCGATTGTTGTCAAATAACATTGACAATTTAAAATTTGACATATTTTGTAAATTTTAACTTCGTTCGGAATCAGAACTAAGAATAATACACATGATTTCTTATTTTTTAGACTTAAAAAAATTATATTTTGTATTAATCTTTAAAAAAGATCTAATTGCTGAATTATAATAGGAAACGATATTTTTCGTTCTTCATTTGCTCCACTCATTATATAAAACCGGCGCCCCACTACACTACTGCGGCGCACTACTGAAAGTTCAGTCGCTCGGACATTGTTATGATCATGAATAATAATTATCAAAATGTACCTCATAAGCATGGATAGAAATAAAAAATATATTGTAATATATACTATAAAACAGATATATGAAAAAAATAAACAGAAAAAAAACTATATGAAGCAGTTTTCTTTACATTTATAAAATAGCTAAATAAATACGATTATACATATATTCCGACTATTCAGGGAATTTTATTTCTAAGGGGTAAAATTAAGAATGAATGAGTAAAATTCTAGGTGAACGAAATTGCAGGCAAAAGTTAGTTGTTATATAAAAAATTTAAAAAAAATATTCACATAATATTTTTGCAAAGTATTGAAATAATTATATTTGTTAAGTAAGTGTGCAGTGCTGCCAACGAGACTCATGTAATATATTCTAAATAATAGTAAGAATTTTGCCAAAATTGTATTAAATTTATGTCGAGTAATGGTTCTCGCACTTTTATATCAAAAAATACACTAACTTCTTTAGAGTTAAAACGTTATTTTTATTACATAAAATTTTTAATTATATCAAAATGTACTAAATCAATCATAAATCATGTTAAATTCGAACACTGCTAGTGTGGTGATTAAGCAAATATGTGTTCAAAGTCTTTAACAAAAAAGTGCACAAATATTTAGAGCTATAATGTAGCGCCTGGTTGCACTTAGTTCATTCTATGTACTAAATTGTCTATGTTCCATTCAGAATTATATTAATCATTCAAACATCTAAGATTACCAATCATTCATCATGGCGGTTATTAATTTCGTCATCGACTTTGTCATTTTGTCATTATAGTTTGTGTTTTAAATTTTACGGTGTAGGTTTTCAAGTGTATTCGGTATATTATAAAATTGGAAGTATTAAAATTAGAAAATCGATTTTATTTCTTGTCGTCAAACATAAATTATTATGAGTTCAGGGGTATCAACTGCACTTTTCGCGTGTTCTCGCTGTTTCTCCAGACATCCTTTCGAGGAATTGTCTCCAGGAGAACAACTCTGCAAGGTAAAAATGTCGTAGATTAAAGAAATCAAAATCGAGCACAAGCATATGAATGAAGAACAATGTACAGTTACGTACTACGTTTACAGTTTTTCTGACGTCAGTTGTGACGCTGTATTTCTGTTTTCAGGAGTGTCGTGGATCTTTTCCTGTTGTTAAATGTACCTATTGCCGTTCGGAGTTTCAACAGACAAGGTCAGTCATGTGATACACAAGGAAAGTAGTAGAATTTGTGTGATAAATTTTATCTTATAAACATTGTATCAAAACAGTGACATGTATGCCTTGCCAAGGGTTATTAGTTCATTTACCCTTCATAAAAGTTCATTAACGTCATTACACCGCAATAAGTATATTAAAAAATTTTTAGCGCTACTTGTACTAAAAGACTTTTTACATATTAGTTTCAGTAAAATGAATAAGTTTTTTTTATTCACAGTAAATCAAATACATCTTCAATTTGCAAAAAATGTGAAGCAAACGTAAAGGCATATGGAAAACCAACAGCATGTGAATACTGTAACATTATCGCTGCATTTATTGGTAAGTTTGATTTACAATAAATTAATAAATGCAACATAAATAGTTTGATGGTTTTGAACTTGAATAGTAAAACTGATATAAAGTGCACTAAGAACTATATAATTCACTAACACATATTTGGTGCTACTAATGCAGAAAATCACATTAATTGTAATTTGAGTGAAGAGAGTGGAAACACTGTAATTCAAACCTTATTATGCGAAAAAATGCTGTTCCCTTTTACTAAAATTTATTTCAACAACCATTATACAAACAAAATGTTATTTGCCTGTGTAAGCATTTTAGTACATATTTATATTCGATATAAGGAATGTTGAAAATCAGACTAAAAGCCAAAGTTATTAAAACATAGTGACGTCTTACATGGAATTCTCTAAACTCAATGCTATAAAATGTTTATCCTAATGTTTCTGCCTAGTTCATCTGTTATGAATGAATTTATTCATTAAATTTTGTAAGTCATACAGCTGTGTCATATAAGGTCATGAACAAACCTAAAATTATTTTTTTGATCAGATATGGCTGCTAACTAGCAACAACTCAACAACAGCTAGTGACAACTCTTTAAATGTGTAATTGCAATAATTATTTACCTACCATGAAACTTGAATTGAATTTATATTTATGTTTTTTGAAAAAACTCAACATTTCGAAAAATATTCTCAAAGATAGTGCTGTCTTAAGTCTAAATTTTAGCCATCAAATATATCAAATCTTGAACTTCTCGTTAAGATGAACACTCTAATAAATCGAAGTTTTTTTTGCATTACTCTTACATTACATTTGAGATATTGAGATTCTACTATATATGTATGCTATTAATGATATGCTATCAATAAATACTGAATACTTTGCAGGCAACAAATGTCAGCGATGCGCAAACTCAGAGCGCAAATATGGACCAGCTGTTACATGTGAACAATGCAAGCAGCGTTGTGCATTTGATAGACATGACGATGATAAAAAGGTATAACCTTCTTTTCTGCTTACTCTTTTCATTTACACTCAAAAAACTTCCACTTATGTGAATTAGGGTACGACAAGGCTGACATGTCCACATATTCATGAAATTGAGGGTGTTCTGGGGATGATGATCATAACCAGAAGATACTGATAACTATAGGCCTATCGGAAAATCAGAAGATACTGGTAACTATAGGCCTATCGCGCTGCTACCTGTCATATCTAAAAAAATTTTGCAAACCGGATTTACTATTTCCTAGAAAAATTCAATATCCTAAATGAACATCAGTACGGTTTTAGGAAGAACCCATCTACTACTTTAGCTGTCTTCCAATACATACAAGAAATCATTAATTGTCTAGAAGAGAAAAAATATGGCATTGGGTTACTGTTAGACACAACCAAGGCATATGATAAAGTTTCGCATAAACTACTTTTGGAAAAAATATATGACTCGGGAATACGCGGTAATGCCCACAGATGGCTGGAACCATACCTGAAAGATAGAAAACAGTTTGTACAAATACAACACCGTGACAGACGAAGTAACATAATAAGTGACTATAAATCCGATATACGTCTCACTAATTGGTCTATCCCACAAGGAAGTATCCTAGGATGTATACTATTTTTGATATATATCAATGACCTACCTAGCATCATACGCCCACAATCGCGATGTATCATGTTCACGGACGATATATCCATCGTATGTATGTGCTCGAATATTGAAGTTTGTAAGCGGCTTTTAACAGAAAACTAGACAAATACCCAAAAATACTTAAAATCCAATTATTTAGAAATCAACCTAAAAAAAACAAAACTCATACAATTCCGGCCTCACCAAAAACAATCATTAGATCTCCAGGTAATCGCTAAAAACATAAAAATAAAAGAAGTTAGTGACTGCACTTTATTAGGCACATCTATAGACACACACATGAACTGGAAAACCCATATACAAAAACTTGCAACAAAACTTTCACACTTTGTATATGCTCTCAGTATGCTAAAAACAAGTACTAACTATGAAACAGCACTGTCCGCTTATTACGCGTATGCGTACTCATGGCTCCGATACGGGATCATCCTCTGGGGTGACAGCACTAATGTTAACGATCACTTACTTTTATAAGAGATTTTTATCTTATAAAAGAAATTCATTCGCATCCTTCTTAATATAAAACCACGCGAAAGCTGTAGACCTTACTTCTTTTATAAAAAAATTCTTACCTTACCATCGATCTATATAATGGAGACTGCCCTATTTGTGAAGAAGCACCACTATCTGTACAATATGACTAGCGTAACCAAACTTGGTCTTGAAAGTTCGGCTGCAAGGCCTGCAGAAAAGCTGACCGCTGCTATCATCATCATCATATATTATATCTCATCTCATTTAGTGAGATATAATATATGATGACGTTGATAGATTTTTTTTAATAAGGTAAACTTAAAATCTAAGAAAATATTTCTTATGAAAAAAATGCAAACGTTTCATTGAACGATCTAAAATGTTTTAATTCTATATCTCAATACGTTGAAAATCATTCAATCAACACCGTTAGATAATTTAATTCTGAATCTTTGTAACTTTTTAATTTATATCATTAATATGAGCACTTATACTTTGTTCAATGACTGGTATTTATGATTTGTGAGACGAATAAAAGACAGTTATTATGGTACAGTTTTATTTAAGAATGAAAAACATTTTTTCATAGCACTTTAACAGGTAGATTGGTGATTTCATAAGAAATAACATTGCCTACTTTATTTACGACACTAGGATTAGGGTAAAAAAAATTGAAGCTATTAAAAATTTTAAACAATTTCCCCTAAATTTACAAGGGACAGGTAGTTGTCAGTATTAGAGGCTTAAATCTAAGCATTAAGTTTCAATAATGTAAACAAACCAGTTTTGAACTAAAAAGCCGATAAAATAGTGTGAAAATGATTGTAACAAATTGTAGATATAAGAATAAAGATTGCGATATTATAGATTCAATAGTTACTAACCCAATAGACTCATTTCTAGGAAGAAAGATATGTAACCCAGACCCTTTTTAAACAGTTTTGAATGATCTATAGTTATAATACTAGGCATAGATAAAGTTGATAGATTAGTAAATACAATGTAATCATGATGAATCGATTGTTTTAATAACGGTATGCCGACCGAAAGCTTTATCGTAAAGTCATAAGCCACGTAATCAAAGGTTATTGACTGGTTATCAGCGTGAGAAAATAGTAGCTGTTAGACATGTTATGATTGAGATATGACCCGACCTCTTTCCAAATTACAGTTTTGTCTACAAAAAGTGTTAGATAGAGATATCAGCTAGCTCCATATAGCGTTGTCCTTGTCATTCACAATTATAAGGTGTCTTACGCTTTGTTCATAAAGTTCATTCTTTTAGATCAGAGCCTGTGTAAGATCAGTTTTTAACATTTTACTTACTCACTGCGATGGCGCATAAACCCAAGCTGGATTTTGGTCTCGAAGACGAAGCGACGCGACTTCTTGCGGTCCTGTGCCGTTTCCTGCCACTGCGTGGCCTGAAGCTGGCATGTTTATTATATCTAGTCTAACGCTCCAGCAATCATACTGGACTGTTAAGTGAATTTATTAAACTTCTTCATTTGAGCGTACTATCTCTTTTCCAATCTAATGGAATTAATTTGGACATTTAATACATTTATTATTATACCATTTTAATTATTTAAAAAAGGCAAAAAGTAATTACGATTGTTGTAGAAAGCCATTTTTTTCATGGCGACCGTTATAATTAAAGTGTCAAATCAAGCAAAACAACGTTCAAAGTTTCATTAAAATTTTTGTTCAATACAATACACAATGGTGCAAAATTGTACCAACGTAAATTAAACAAAGCAATATCTAAGCGAGGCCTACATTTTAACAATGGAGTCCCTGTCGCCTTCGGGATCTGTTACAAAGGACCAGCAACGATATCAGTGGCATTGGTGCCTCAGTTCAAATTGAACTTCCAAATAATTTTGGAAGTTGTAGTCGATTTGTTATGCCCAAATTTAACTTTAGTAATTTCTTTTCCTTGTCGCAAGTTTTATTTGTTTTGCTCTCTTGTATCTCTCCCTAAATTTCTGCTGTAATACAAATTATACGATCATTTTATGCATATCAAAATTGCCCTTTATAGCGTATCATTAAAATGAATATCTTAGAAGATATGAGAGATTTAAAAAACGATGGTAGTGTGGGCCGGCAGCGGGCGCTCGGTGACGTAAGCGACCAATAGATGGCGCTATAGTTTTATATCAAAAAATAAGCCAACGTTCGGGTAGGATAACGTCTGCCGGCTTAGCTAGCAATTAATAAGTTAATAAGGTTTCCTTTTATGCATTTATTATTCATTTACTGACCAAAGACTTTTACAAAGAACTGCGTCTAAGGGGATACCATTACAGGTAGGTTAATTTTTAAACCGACTTCAAAAAGGGAGAGGTACTGTATTCGATTGTATTTTATTAAAGACGAGGAGGTTCTAAATTCGACAGCATTTTTTTAATGGTTCTTACTTCAGAACTTTCGACTCAGCAAACCGATTTTGATGATTCTTTTACTTGAAAGCTGGTGCTTCCCGTGTGATAACCATTTCAATTTGGTTCCGTAATGGCAATTTGAAGTCTATTTTTTATTTTTTATTTTAATTACTTGATAAACAACTTATCTCCTAAGTCAATTATAATTTATCCCATTTACGAAATTAATACAAAGAATATTTAAAAACATTTTAATCACACGGCCATATTTAATTTTGTGCGACGTCATTTATTATTTGTATTTAGCAAATAATTTCAATAAAATTAAGAAAAAAAAGGGTTTACGTATATGTCCTATTAATAATGGATTATCACAGCATGTTTAATAACACGACATTATTAAGCAATTGATTCGAGATCTTACATTTTTTCAAATCAATCAAAATGTACTAAACCATAACTAATAAACCATACCACCGCATTACAATGGTTGTAACGCACAGAACTTCTTCCCGAATAGTGCCAATACCCATTTAACGTTAAACAAATTACTTTAATTAATGTAAAACAGAGGTTTAAATATTACATAAATCAAGTGGAATTAGTAAAATATGGTAATATTTTGAAAATAAAAATCAATTGAATTAAAGACAAATCACATGACTCCAAACAGCAATCTGAGTATTTGACGTAACAGCGTGTAAAACAATCTGTCGTCTCTAACATATGCTCCAATCACACTCAAGTACAGCTGTTTTTGTAACACGTCTTTACGTCATACAAGACATCATGACAGTCAAAGGTTTTTGCGCTGTAATTTTTGTGAATTTATAAAAATGCAAAATTAACCATGTGAGATGCTGTTTTTCGCTGAAATATTTTTATCTTAGGTTTAGTTGACTGGAAGGCATAATATTTACTAGTTTCTGAAAAAAAGTCAAATAGCTAGCTAATATTTAATATCTCAGACTTTTATAAAAAGTAATTGTCTAATGCTAATACTGTTTAAAGGCCATTTAACCATATATCTGCCAAATTTAACATTGATATATTCAATGACAGTGTATCAACACTTAAACGCAAATTAAGTGATGTGTTTTTTAGCGGCTAAGTATAAGGGTTAAACGTAACTTTTTGTACATTGTTAACATAATTGTTATATTTGTGTGTTTCTACATTTACAAGGTGTGTATTGTAGTTAATTGTGAAGATATATTAATGGGTTACTATGTTACCAATATGTAAGCTATATGTTTTTGAACCGATTCCTATAACACAGGCATTAAGTTGTCTACCTTAGGAACAGATGTCCGTGTGTCATATAGTCCTGTATATATTTATTTAATTAAGTCTAATATTTAATTCTTAGTTCGAGGATCTATTAGCAAAAATTAGCTGGTGAATTAAATCTATTGTATATATAGTGTTTCCACAATACAGAAAAAACTATATAGAAAAAGGTTTTATTCTTTACTCGAAAACGACTGAAGCGATTGTGATGATTTTCGATTTGTTGGATTTGTCTCCGTCCCGAATAAAATTGTCGAATAAAACGGGAACAGTAACGGAACAGTAAACGGGAACAGGAATAACATTTTAGGTTATATAACGGAACGTAATAAATAGTAAGTAAAACAACGTTCAGGCAGGACAACGTCTGCCGGGTTCTCTTGTAAATAAATAAATAAATGACCCTTGATATAAAAAATAATTAAAAATTAAATATTTAAAATTTTAAGTTTTCCTCAGAAAAATAATGATTAAAATTTGCTCTTTACTTTTCACCAGAAAAGTAACGACCTAGTTGGAAACTGACTTCAAAAAAGGAGTAGGTTCTCAATTCTATTGTATTTTGTTTTATTTGTGTATAGTTTTTTTTTTATCGCTGAGAAATGCTTTTGCGCACTACCCCGCTCGCAAATAATCCCATGATCTAGGAACATTTGCGAACGGGAGTGTGGGACTCGAAAGTTTGATTACGAAACTGGAACCAAATTTCAGAATTCTATGTCATCTAAAGTGATATTGAATAAATAGCTGAATATGATAGATCTGCATAGAATTGTTTAAAGAATTTTCTAATACTCATGGAGATCTTAGAAATATAATATTCATTATTATGTAAAAAAAAAAAACTTTCTTACTTTCATATAAATAAATATTAAAGAATAAATAATGGTTGTTGAGATATCTGCCCGCGTGTATGACTATTCCTTGCACTATGCACTAATGCGTATTCCAGCAAGCGGCGACGAATGCCGGTGTGCAGAAAAAACTGAATCTGTTTATCATACACTGGTGATGCAATTACTTTTAAAATATTTTTGTATGCGTAAATTAAATAAATAAACGATTATTAAATGTATTGAATAAAATGAGCATTTTTTTTTGCAACAACTGCGTAATGCAATTCCTTTTATTGTTGGCAGAACGAGCAACGCGAAGATAGCGTGAAGCTACTAATATATTATGTCAGTCAGTAATCTGGTAAGAAAAAACATGCTTGATACTGCATGGTTGTAGCGATGACGTTTTCCTTCAACGGTCGAATTAGCACGTCGTCCCGAAAGAAATATGGCTGCTTCCGAAACTGCTGGCGTGTAAATTAATTATTTCTCGTCAGCATCACATGACATCGCATAAAAAATGTAGGTTTTATTTCTACGAATAATATTTGTCTCTGATTCATATTTAAATTTAAAATAGGAACCTTGCATTATTTTTTTTCGAGGTGTGCGAAAGTTCTTGTAGACTTGCTAGTCAGTTCAATTGAAAACACTTATATTTCCTCAAAAAAAGGAGGAAGTTCTCAATAGGGTTTTTTTTTTAATATTTGTTACTTCAGAACCTTCGACTGGGTGAACCGACTTTGATGACTCTTTTTTTTATTTAAAAGCTAGAACTTCCCGTGTGATTATTACTTAAGTTTGGTCCAGTTCTGACGATTTAAAGTTTTTTTTTTTGATAAAATTTTGTATTATTTGTATAGTTTGTCTATTTAACTAATTTAGATGGTTCTCCACATCTATGAATCTTGAGCAGTTATTCTAGATAAGAATGCTACTTTATATTTTTCCGTATAGTAACTTCCAGAAAAAAATAATTAAGTACTATAATTGTAGTAAAAGCGTACATAGCAACGATTGTGAACTTGATAGTAAATATAAATCAAACTCACGGTTGTTCACTTTTAACAGGGTTAAGGTCAGTTATATTTGTTCAAAGATTTCTTTCATACCATATGTATGTAAGGTTTTAAATTATAAATAACTGATTGATAGAAATTAATACACGGGAGTCAAAAAAGAATTAGTTTGCTCCTACGTAAAGTGTCCTAAGCCACATTTTTGCAATTCCACTTTTTAAATATCTTCTCCTTGTTTAGGAATTCCAATTTCAAATTTATACATTCTAATAATGAACTTATGATATTGCTTGACAAGTGAGATGCTTTTAGTAGGTTGAACAGGGTTTTTACTGCTATACCTATTGCTCCTCCCTCCTTTCTCCCATCTTTATTTGTTATATTTATTAGGATAAATAGATTTCAGACAAATAATTGATTAGTTTAACCTGTAAATATTCAGATTTTCTATCTTATTCTATAGAAATAGAACCAGGCGGACTCTTAAATACAAGAAAATAATAACTGCTTCGCTGGATATTGCGTTCAGCACGAATATATGTACTAGTACCCAATACTAATTCCTATAAAACGTGATTGAACTTAAAGGTTTGAATCAAAGGTCATCTTATTGTCCATGGCGTCTCGTAAATGTCCTTACCATTTAAACGTTTGAACTATACTTCTAAATTCTAAACGATTGCAAGGTCCTGTTAAATATAGACCAATACGAAATAGTTCTGCGCCATTTTTCCCTCTGTTTAAGTATTAAACTGTATATTCTCATTAAGAATAAAGTATACTAAAAACAAAAGGGTATGTTTCAGTTCATGCGATCAATGTTATTAATTTATTGGTTAAGTTAAATAAATAAATATATACAGGACTATATGACACACGGACGTCTGTTCCTAAGGTAGACAACTTAATGCCTGTGTTGCTGCGGGAAGACGAGCAACCAGTTGTACCAGTGGAGGTTGATGATAAAACTCTATATGACAAGGTGAGAACAAAAAATTATGTCCTAAATATATCGAACGCTTAATCATAAACTGACCGATTGACGTTTTTCGTCTAAAGTGAGTTACTGATACAGGCAGCTTCGTTTCAACATCCTCTATCAGCCTATCTAAGAATTATTTCGATATCTCCATCCAACACTGAGATATAGCTGTTTTTTTTTTTAACTAAAAGAAGGTTTTAGTTTAAAAGGCAAACAAATAGTAAAATATCATTAAAATAACATTTTAATATCATTAACCACTTCATTAACTGTTGTGTGTCTATAATGCCGTTTTTATCGAATTATAAGCGGAATAAGTCGTAGATGACAAAACGTTTTTTGCGATTTCTCAAAAATCGGATTTTTTGAGTTAGGTCAGTTTATGAGAAATTGAAATGAATTTCGAAAATGTATTCACGTGCATAACTTCCGAACGATTGCACCGGATTGAATAATTTCTTTTTTGTTGCGATCGTTATTCTTAGGACAAGATTTATATAATAAAAAAGGAAAGGCAAAGCAAAAGCGAAAAGGAAATGAAAAGGAAACGGACCGGGAAAAGAGGAATAATGTTATAGGATAATAGAATATAGTAAATAGTAACCCAACGTTCTGGCAGGACAACGTCCGCCGGGTTATATATAGCTTTAAATAAGCATATAGCACACAAATCTAAGGATTCGTAATCGAAGTTCGATCACCAGGCAATCTCTAGTCCTTTCAAATGGAGAAGGAGAGACTAAAGAGGCTGTACGAGGACGTATAATAAACCTTCACTATAGATAATACAAATACGCTCCGTACCTCAAATTAACTAACGTAATTCAAAATGATAGAACGTTATATTCCAATTTCTAATAACAATAATATATACCATCTCCCAAACATGCAGCGTGTGATCTACTAAATGATTATGATATGGCTTGGGGCATTAATTCCGTATGGTGTCTGTACCTTCAATGGGATTAGGCCTTGGCCCAATTCAAAAGCGTTTTCGCCACCCAAAATTTGTTTGGCACCTATAATTTTTTTCAAAACCAATAATATACCAATAGACATGAAAAGCGTATGACTACTAAAGAGATGTAGATAAAAAATGATGAGAAAAAAAACAATATCGCAATAAATTGCTTTCATTTCAATGTTAACTTGATTAAAATATAAACGGACTAGCTTAAAAACAAGTTTATTATAATTAAATTTAACCACAAAAAACTGTAGTTAATAATATGTGTTGGGGATCGGTGCCGCAACAGGGTTATATTGACGGGGCAATAAAACACCGACCTTTTCTTATCTTCTTGGACTGTATTTACAAGCACAATAAAACATCTAAAAAGAAACTATTTTATATACAAAAACAATAGACACCTACTGAATTCAGCTTCATTCATGTTTTTGACACATATGAAACCTTACAAAGAATAGAAAACCTGGTTTAGTTGACATTAGGTAAAAAATGAGTTTGTATTACAGAGTTTTATGACTGTAACACTTCAGTCTTATCTTTGTCATTGTTGGAATAAACATTAGCAGCAGTAAAATGAAGTGTAATACTGTAAGATGGAACATGTGACTTAATGTAGATGCTAATGTGGAACAAATGTCAACTTTAAGCTGCAGAAATAAGAATTAAAATTGAATGACATCAAATCCGTACATTAAGATTCATTTATACATTATATTGTTTGTGCCTTGTTGAAGTGCTATCACAGATATAGTTCGAAATTTTTATAAAAATCAGTTTGCTTTTTCTAAAATTTTAACAATTTTTGTATTTTTTTACATATATATTAATAATATTAAGTATTTTTATACCTAAAAATGGGTTGCTAGCATTTATGAATAAATATGTTCTTTCAGCGACAGCTTTTTTTCATTAATTTTTCAATGCTATTTTTCTCTATGTCATGAAAATCTACGTGAGTTTTTAGTATAAATAAACCTAGTAACTGTCTTACTATTCATTACGTGTTCAAATGAATTACACCTTTAATGAGACTGCCAAAAATCTAGCGATCGACATTATATGAGCGAACAGCTGACTGGATGCCAGGGCCCCCCGCGCCGCGGCCCCTCCCACAGCCGCGCACGCCGCCTCAAAGGCCCCCGCGGAGCCCTCGCACACAGATAATGCGCTAAGTGCACAGCCAGGGGGATCCTACACAGTGAAGGGAGCAAAATTAGAAACTAACAACTGGCATATAATCATAGTAAACGTTACAGAATAGAAGACGATGCGATCGCGAAAGAAATTTAGGATATTTCTTAAGGTGGGTTTAGACCAAACGAACATAGAGGTAGAGCTAGAACAAAATCATTGTTTCTGGATCTTTAACTGTTAAGGCAAGGTCGTTTTGACCCTTTAATAAGAATTAGAATCTTTGTGAACGCAAACAGACCAAGGATAGAATGCTCTAAGTCTGTTTAAACAAAAAGTATTTGATAGCGTAGAGATAGAATAAGCATACGCTCGTCTGAAGTAAATCAGTATCATACTAATTCATACATCAATATCTTTTATCGTTCGCAATTGAATTAAATTCGCTCGCATCGCACGTTTGCGTTGTAATAGTACGACGCCATAGGCTTATAGATTTAACCTTTGAAACCATACAAGGAGCACTTATAATTTCGCTTTGTCCGTCCGTCCGACCGTCCGTCTATCTGCCCGTAAGGTGTTCCCCCCCTAGCATTTCCAAACTATTAAACGTAGCTACTTGAAATTTTCCCTCGAGGTGGGAATCGAACCCACGACCCCCGGAGCAGAAGGCAGTGTCACTGCCCACTGCGCCAACGGGCCAGTCGATAATATCGAATAAAGTTAATAAATAAACACTTTATGGAAAATACCAGATAATATTTTAATTAAGTCTGTTAATACACATAAATATTTCAATTTAACGTATGTAATATTTCATTTTAATGTATTTCATAATAAATCTATTCTAAAATTTATTAATCTAATTTATAAGATTTTTTAATGATTTAATTTATTTTTCAAGTGTTATTTATTTATTGTTTATGTTGAATTTGAAATTGTAAGAATTAATTCAATTGGCGCTATTTGTTGACTTATATTGCATGTTGTGTTCGCTTTAATATGTTTGTGTGTGAACACTATATTATTTTATGAATGTTATTTTAGTCCATTTTATTTTGTACGTAATAAGTTTATTATCTCTATCTAGTGAATCAATAGATATGAAATAAAATTAAAATAAAATGTAATTTGGCAATAATCTATGTTTTGAAGTACCAAGCAAAGAAAAGTTCCGAAAATCATAAATTTGAGAAAAAACGATTTTGTCAAATGAAAAGAAATCTTATGAATGTATTAACCATAAAATAAACCTCGTTAAGTATTACGCGATGGTACGAAACCCTTAATGCGCAATTCTGACTCCCACTTACCCGTTTTATTTTATATCGTGTATAATGTTAAAAATACGGTCGCAATGCTCCAAAAAGCTATATTCATAACTTGAAAATTTTACAAAAAAAAATCAGCCTCCTCCGACTGAATATCACTCAGTAGAGTGCAAAGAACAAGTACGAAAAAAAAAGCCTTTTTGGTGAAAGTAAACAAACTGCATAATTACTAAAAATAATTTTCATCATAATAATCATTCTTTGCAACAAAGTGGTACAAATGATGTTACATAGTAATTAATTCCAATACATTCAACTATAATTTCAGTGTGCAAATAGATTAAGAAATTTAAATAATGTGTTAAAATTCACTCAATCAACTAGTAGTACAGTAATGCCAAATTTTAAGACATGAATATATTGTTGTTAGCATAATAGAGTCAAAAGCCACAATCATCAAAGCGAATCACGTCTTGGTTATACAATTGAGAGATGTGCCAAACAATAGCAACCAGAGATGTTCTATTGTTTAACGGTTGAAGCATCCTTGTATAAGATCAATTAGCAACTCCTGCTCTAAGTTAGGTTCGAGGGTTGTTTGTTACCGCAGAGCGTCTGAACGAATATTGTATGCCGTTAAATACCAAAAGCTGGGACATTGAAATGTAGACAGCCATATAATAATAATAACAATAAAGTTTTTTTATTCAAGGCATATAAAACCCAAATATATCACAAAAAGAATTAAAACTAAATGTCGGTATTAAAACGGAATAATCTATTTCTTAAAGATACACTTATATTCGGGCTATGCAACCTTTAGGCTTTACCCAATTATGAAAGCAATGACCAAGTAATAGGCCAGATTAATCCAAGTCGATTGTACAAAGCGAAAGAAAGAAACTATTTAATAACCAAAAGAAATAAAAAACCTTTAAAAGTTTTAATAGCTTTGTGTCTAGACTGTATAAACGTATTATTTTTTAGCATTAATAGTTAAGAAGGCAACTTTTCTATATTATAATCTTTAAGACATGTTGTTCTGCATCAATGATATATTTATATTTAGTACTAGAGGTTGCCGGCTGATCAAAATACGCCCACAAATCTTTAGATTTGCACTCATAGGGTCGTTATGTCTTAGCTGACACAATATTACAGTAAAAATTATACATGTGTGTGTAAATCGTTAGGTATTGGTTTGTCTGAGGGTTTTTTTAATAATTTAATTTATTAATTAGGCATATTTTATAAAAATATTATTATTCGCATACCATCTTCCATATAAATTATAATTCTGCCAAATTTCATACTCCACCTTTGTCGTAAAATGAAACCGTAAGTTTTCGCTGCACGTATTAACATATAGATGGCTTTAATATCGCATGTAAATGCGAAAGTGAAGTATTTTATCTGCAACTCCTTCCAAAGTGAGTTCTCTATAGATATTCTTAAGAATGTGTCCCACCAATAGTAAAGAGCATTATTTCTTCAGATAGATTTAATCAAACAGAATAATGGCTTATTGTGAAAGTAACAGATTGCCATGATGCAGAAAGACAAACAAAAAAAAACTTACATATTAGTTATAGGATGTTCTATGTATTCATTAGAAAGCGATGTTTCTTGTGATGATGCTTTAAGTCCCAAATTATAGTACCCACTACTGGATCCATTACTTTCAGAGCTTCATAAAAAGAATATACAACATTAATAATATTATGAAATATCACATTTTCTTATGATCATATATCTTTATATGGAAAAATCAACTGCCTTTGTAAGCTTTCTCCAACTAAATGGCTGGACCGATTTGGAAAAAATTTTGTTTGTATATTCCAAGGAGTTGAGGCATAGTTTGTAGATAAATTGATTCTGGTAAATGGAGCTTCTGTCAGTTATATACCTAAATCAGGTATGTTTCTCGCTATAATTGAAAAATTACTGAGTCTATTTGACTCCTGTTTGTTCTGGTTTTAATTTGCATATTTCCAGGTAAGGGTTAAAAGGAAGAAAGGAATATTTTTAATGGCTTTGATACTGAACTTTTCAGCTAACTGTAAATCGGCACAACAACTTCTGCTGGGTCTGCTAGCATTATTATAACATTAAAAACCATACCTCGCTACAGAATGTAAATTTAACTGTGGAATTTGCAAAGCATTTCTTGATAAATGGGCTTTCTAACACTGAAAGAATTTTACAAATCGGAACAGTAATTCCTGTGATTAGCGCTGTCAAGTAAACAAGCAAACGAACTCTGCAGTTTTATATATTAAAATAGATTAAGTGTACGTATTAAGTATTAATCATTAAGCATTAAGTATAGATAGATAATATTGAGTTCATTAATTGATTTTGTTAAGCGGTGATTCCTTCGTATATCGCAAATTCAAATATTGACCCAGTTTGTAGCACATCGATAAAATAGTCTGTCTCTTATGAAAATAGGTTAGTAGTTAGGCAACCTGTGTCCGATTCACTTTGAACGCGCAACGATGTTAGATCTGTTGACATTTTAAGCAAGGTTTAGTTTAGACTAGTCGCTTTTGATATTTATACACCCAATGGCTTAGAATTAGAATTGTGCTTATCCTATGTTCTTATAGACATTCTAAAAGACGATAAATGTAATAAGCAAAAGACGTTTGATTAAGTTCTGAAGCCAAATGTGATAGTATAACTCAGCTACCGAAGCTTGTTTATAAAATTGTCATGAATTCGTAGAGCACATAATATCATCATCGTGTCCGAGCTCATATAACTTCCCGGAGCTAAACTTACCAAGCCTCACGTATCTGCCCATTAATAGGGTAATTCTGACAAGAGTTACCGTCATTAAGCTCTCATGTTTGGCAATCTTGCCATTATCATTGGGTTACAGTGCCGTGGTTGAGTTTGAGTCACAACAAAATCTTTGTGCACACACATGCAAGCGTTGCAATTGATTAGTGAAGGGTCGTGCATTTCTAGACTGAAACATCTTTATCGTAATAATTAATTTTTTGGCGATATTTTAATAGGAATACGATGGTTTAGTAGTATTTTCTTTTTTGAAAAAAGAATATCAGAAAGAAAAAAGAATAAAAGAAGAATTAAGAAGAAGACCGCCTTTCTTCAACGAAAGAACAACTCAACGCTCAACGGAACCTTATAGGCTTCAATAACAATGAAGTACTAATAGTTATTATGATTATCTATATTAACAGTAAAACTCTACGGTTACTGTTTCATACTTTTTTCTTAATTAATTTTCTGCACTGGCTAAATGCCCGTACCATTTTTAATGTATTATATTATGTTATTTTTTTTCACTCTTCCTTTCGTATTACTCTACCAGTTTCATTTGTTTTATACTATTTGATTAATTTACAAAGGATGGGCATTTCTAATCGAAATGTGAAAGGGAGCTTGAAGGGTCAAATGTTTGAACAAACTTTTTCGCGGCTATTTGATTGTCTACCGCAAAAGGCAATTAGAGTTACAGTTGAAATATGTTATTTACCTTTTGGTTGTGGTTTGAAATGAAGCTACTCCTCTCGTCCCGTGTAAAGCATAATAAAAGCAAACATACAAAAACATTTTTTAATCTGTGTTTTATTATTTTATTTCAGATGAAAGTTGAAGAGATAGTCGTTACGTCATAGTGAATCTAAATGAAACTTCATAGATGTACCTAGAATAAGGCGGCAAAAATCATTCTTGGAAAGTATATCCATAATAATATAAATTCTACTTATATGTTTACGAAAAGCCTAATTTAAGCTACTTGAAAAATGATAAAAAATATCGTAGTTCCCTTAGGCTTAACGTTTTCGAGCTGTCTAATGTTAACGTCAATAAGTGCACATGTATTTAAAAAAAAATTAATAGCTTTTAGCGATCGTCGGTCTGTGTCTATACGAATTCGCTGCGATAACAAATAAAAAAGCGTAAAAAAAAAAGTAATTAACGTAATATTATAATGTATAGGCACAGTTTTAAACATTTTACAGTTAAGACGTTAGATTCCTCCACGGACGAAGTATTATTTTTCTCTACTCTTTGATTTTGGAAGTTTGGATCTTGTTGTCGCTTCTCTCGTTAGATCGGAATTAAAACAGATGAAATATTTTTTATGAAAATGACAAGTATTAAAGTTTAGTTTAAAAACGAAAGTGCTTTATCGCCTTTTATCGAACTCGACGTCTCTGTCTGACGGGAAGAAATGGTATTTTGTATTTAGAAAAAAAAAAAATAATGAAAATCAGTACCAAAAACATACTTAAGTTACTACTGACGCTCTTATGAATACTGAACTATAAGAAGAGTCGCAGTTGCGATGCCGGCATTTGAGATATGAGTATGATCTTATTCGTAATCTTTTTTTAAAGAGCGCTACCTACAAAAATCGGCTTTGGTGGTTTTCTTTTTATTTATAGCTAAATAATTAGGGTTCCGCACAAATAATAGAACCTTCAAACTTTAACAAAATCATTAAAGCCTTACCTCTCCGAGACGCCGTGGCGACGCCGCCGGCTAGGTAGCCATGGATACCCACAGTCGCCAATGGAGTATATAATAGACGTCGTATTTATGATTCTAATTTGGCGACGTCGCCACACCGTTGCCAAGTGAGTTAACTGTTAACTGTTGCAAGTTTAATATGAGTTGTTTGGATACGTAGCTGGCGATGTCGTTATGGCGTCTCGGTGAGGTAGGGCCCTAAGCGCGCAGTCGCGTAAAACTTAAAATTTTAGTCGTAATTTTGACAGCCCTACAAATTTAGTAGGAGGGTAATTTTCTGTGAATATTCAGATACCACTGGTAACACTCTTGTAAGGTACAAACTTGTGACATAAAGGACAATTTAATTAAATTGGCTCGCATTTTGCAATTTGGTACATTTTGAACTGCTCTTACATCAATTTTATTGACCTGATATGTTCTACCCAGTTATTTACTTCCCAGTATACATAATGAAAACTCACTCACTTGAGGAGGTCGTGGCCTAATCAGTGGTCGGCATTTTAGTCGATCGCTAGGTTAAGTTGCTCTTGCTGTATACGGGTGATAGATGGGTGACCCATTCTAGCACTGGTTTTTAATTGATATCTAACCTCCTCCGTGTTTCGGAAGGCACGTAAAACAGTGGGATCCGATTAATGTCACTGAGTAATATTAGTCGTGAGATTGTAGAGATTGTGGGAGTTCCAAGGATAATGTCAGATGGCAATCGGTAATCTTAACTAGCCCAAAAGATATCCTTTACGATTTGAGATGACTCTGGTACAAGAACATGGTATCGCTAGGAAAAATACTCCTTGCAAGATGAAGAAGAATGTTTCTCCAGTTTTCTATACGAAAAAAGCTAAAACATGCTTCGAAGCACGTAGCATCATATTAATTGCAGTATAGTTCTAAACCACAAACGCTTCTCGGTATATCGTTTACGGAGGGTCGATATCGGAAAACAATCGTTTGCATGATGAATCACAGCACAGAGTAGGCATGACACAGAGTATACCTGTGGTTGGATGTGTTATTGGTGAAATGCTTTTTTAATAAGAACTTTAGCAGTAATTTGTGGGTATGTTTAATAAACCCGTTTCCCCTCCTACTAAGCTTAAATTAGAAGCTT